>MU224442.1:930035-966397 GCA_018584345.1 Thuja plicata
TATATATAATTATTATTGAAATATTTGAAATTTGTGAAGATGAAAATATTCTGTTTATCGGTTCTATTTTAGGGTGACAATCTTGACAATAGAAACTAGGTTTCAAGATAGACTCCCGAAAGGGGTTGAGCCGGATTGGTCCGGACATCTTGTTACTAAGATTATCACTTGTTGTGTAACAATTATTAAGATAAACTCCCGAAAGGGGTTGAGCCGGATTGGTCCGGACATCTTAAATATGTATATTTTTATTATGAGTGATAAATTATCATGATATGACATTCTGAATTGAGTCAAATATCATGATATGAAAATTCTACTAAATTGGTAAACTCTCTCTCAAGAGGGAGTGTTAAAATATTGTTCGTTTGTGTTTACTAAATGACATAACAATTGTTATATATATATATATAATGGGATATAGAATATATATTAAATTAAATATAGAATATATATTAATATAATATATCAAACAAAATCATGATATATATATATATATATATCACATAATAAATAATATTGAATCAACTGTTTAATACAATAACATAGCGGAACATAACATTAGTAATATAAGTCACGATACTTATAGTGATTGACATATATGACAGTCATGATAAGTATCATGACTATTCAAATCTCTTTTGTGATATTACCGACAGTTATACTAATCTGCAAATGTGTTAAGAAAACCGCATATTATCAATAGTCATCATTTACGATAAGACATGACTGCTCATGGTTGATACACTTTCAATTCAATATAAATAGTTGATATTCATTATAGAATCAATAAATAACAACAAAAATTATATTCTATAGCGAATATCAACTATCTATAACATCTTAGTTTTATAATATCTTCAGATTCAGATTCCTTAACACAAGCAACATAAGACAAACCCGAGCGATAGAAAAGAAATCAGAATCAAGCATAACTGAGTGATAGAACTGAGCAACAGAGTATCTCCCGAGTAGCCTCCAAACAAGTTAAAGAAATAAAAGAAAACATCTTTTTGGATGAGCAGGATTGCAAAGGATCCTAGGATGGTCCTACATAAGACACCCTAGGTAAGGAAGATGTTCCCATAAAGGAAATCATGCACATTCTAAGGGAATTAGAACAAGTATCCCATACTTGTTCTTAACCCATATATCATTTTCCATTTCATTCCATGTTGTCTTGATTTTGTCCATTGTCTCATCCGACAAATTCATCAATCCAGAACTTCTCTCATATATCATGCTTGCAACTGATTGTAGTTGACACTGATCATCCTTGATATTATCAGTGTTTTAATGAACCACATTCCCAACTGAGTGACTGATCAAATCACTATCATCTAAATCTCTCTATTTCACTAGTGTCAGAATCTTTTGCACCATCTTAGTCAAATAAGTTATCTGTTTCTTCATCTCTATAAGTTCCTCAGAGATATCATTCTTTTTTCCCTTTAGATTCCCTTTCCCTTCATCCATTGGAATAGGTTCTCCAACTCCCTTCTCCTTAGTTTTGTCACTATCATTCAGATAATATTTGATAACTGCACATCTCTTAGTCCATGTTTCCTGCAAAGGTATCAGTCTATGCGTGGTTTCACCCTGCCTCACAACATAGGTATTTGCACGTCCATTAAACACAAAACGTCTGTCATAATATGAAGGTCTACCGAGAAACATGTGACAAACATCCATAGGTAATACATCACATAGCATCTCATCATAATAATATCCAATCTTAAAATTAGCAAGGCATTGCTCCTCTATCCTAACCTTAGACACATCTTGTATCCAACTAACCTAATAAGGAATAGGATGTTTCCTCTTTTCCAGATTCAATTTACTAACTATCTCTTCTGAAACAAAGTTCTCAGAACTGTCACCATCAATTATGACATTACATACCTTATCCATGCACTTGCATCTGGTTATGAATAGAGCCTTCTTCTGATCATATTTTTTTGAGGAAACCAAATTTCTTCTAAGAAAAATATTCATATTTTCCACCCTAGGTTCATTCTCGACAACTTCATTCACCATACAATTTCAGTGATTATTAACCTTCTTATCTGCATGGAAACATTCATAGGATCGAAGTTCTTCTCCACAGTTGTAAAAAGTACCTCTAAATACACCTCTACTTGTTCTTCTCCTTGGTTTAAGAGGTTTTGGCTCCTCCTCAACCCTCGATTTATCTTTTACCAACTGTTCTTGCTTCTCTTTCCCTGTGGAATTGCCATCGTGTCTTCTCTTCAACTTATCTTCTGCCATCAATGCATATTGATAAGAATCTTCCATACAGTCAATATTCAACATACCAATCTCATCTTGGATATTGAATTTTAGGCCATTAACATACCTTTCCACCTTTTCCTTATAAATTTCTCTATGCCCAGACCGAATTCTCAACTTGTAGAACTCCTAGGTATACTCTTCTACAATCATCTCTTTCTATTTCACATTCTGCAATTTCTTAAACAACTCAAGTTCATAGTCATTAGGAATGAACATAGCCTTTAGCTTTGTCACAATCAACCTCCATTGATTTATCTTCATCTAACCTTCATCTTCTTGGCCCCTCTACAATTCTTTCCACTATAGAGCAACTTGTCCTTTCAACATAGTCTGTGCCAACTTTACTCTAAGCAGATCTTCAATGTCTTCCATCTCAAAGTAGTCTTCCAACTCACCGATCCAATCAATTAGATCCTCAATTTTTAATGTACCTAATAAATTGGACACCTCCATTGGATAACTTTTACTCATCAAATCTTTAGATCTCTCAACTGATCATGTCTGCCTCCTCCATATCTCACCATCTGATCAGTTCTCTCATCTCCACTAGATCTAGCAGCTTCAAAATCTTCAACACCTTATTCATAACTATCATCCGTTCTAGGACCTCTTTGTAATTCAACATTTTTGATACCTTCTAAAATTTCATTTTTCATCTCCGCCATCTCAGATCTGAATCTGTCTATTATCCTCACTTCCACCTCCTCCGAAAGATCTGCAATCGCCCTAGGGTCCAATCTTCTTAGAGGCATCTCTCAAGATCTTTGAAAACACTAAGCTTCACAAGAAATGAACCAAATCAACTTCGCTCTAATACCAATTTATGCAGTCAAGGTTGGAGGATCCAATAAAGGACTATCCAAACTTCCAACCAAAAATAAAGACACGTAGCGGAAACTCCACAATAGAGAGATATAAAAACTTATATCAATTCATATTCAATTTAGATTCAATTATATGCAAGATGTTGACCTTTAAGGAATTCTTGGTTACAACCAAATACAAAGATACAATTCAAGATCAACTACAGATCTTATGCAAAAATAAAAATCACGATCCAGATTCTCAGATCTAACACTTTGATCTACCCGCTCTCATCTCCTCCCTCAAACTAAGAACAAAATATTACTTAAATACAAAGAAACCAAGGGTTCATCCACAAAATTGAACATTGGTGAAACCCTTGACACAAATTTAGGTCCACACAACCCCCAATTAAATATCCATCATTAATGCCACAACAAAAATTAAGTGTAGAAGTCGGCCACCAAATCCAACTCCAAAATAAACAACTCAAAGAAATGATGACCGAGCAACAAAGTGACTTGGGAAAAGAACAACCCAAGCAATAGGGACATGAATCGAGATAGCATACCTGAGAAATAGAAAAAAAAACCCAAGTGACAGAAAATAACTCGGAACCAAACATAACCGAGTGACAGACACAAGCAACAGAGTATTTCCCGAGCAACCTCCAAACAAGTTAAATAAATAAAAGGAAACATCTTTTTGGTTCAGCATGATCGCCAAGGATACTAGGATGCTACAGAATAATCATTTGATAAGGTTCAAGGTATTTATGTAAATGTTTCCATCCCCATTTGATGAGAACAAACTGATTTATTATTGTAATAGTAGGGAAAATTGTACCTTTCCCTTTTCCTATCAATGCCTCCTCTTGTATCCCACTGATTTGTCTAATTATTTATATAATGCCTACTTTAAGAGGGACTTGATATGGGAGAAATTGGGAGCTCCTCTGAAACCATACACTTTAAAGAATATTGAAATAGGGTATAAAATGATATCACCCCAATTATGTACCATCTCAATAGTTTGAGAAAATTATTTTGGTCTTAAAAGATTCAATAAACCTTTGGGTATTCTTTGATTGTCTGAGAATAATAAGGCTTCGATTCGGGAAGCAAAACATCTATCAAAGGTGATGAAACTGGCACATTTCCTATCCCATGAAAATTAGAACTCCACAGTTGGACAGACATATCTTCATCATCTTTGACCCTCATTAGATCCATCTCTTGTTAAAAATAATCAACACGCTTGAACATGATCATATGCATAATCATTAAATACCAGCCAAATGGCTTGGCTACCTTTGCATTTTTATGCCTATTAAACCATGGTGAATCAATTCGACAATATAAGAGGTGAAATGAAAAATAATATCCAAGTGTTGATGAAGAATTTTTACCATCATGAACATATAGTGAATAGGCATCTATGTTTCTTCATCCTCTCCAAAAATATGACTCAGGGAACTGTACATACCTCTAGCCTTTCGATTGAAATAATCCAACTTAAATGGTTATGGTATTTTAGGTCCTACCACAACCAAGTCTCCTACCTTCTTAAATAATTCCTTCAAGGGCCCACTTTTAAGGTGATTTATTTGAGCATTATATACTTCCTTGAATTGATCAAAGTCAATATTCTCCATTTGAACATAGGGATCATTTAATTGGAACACCTCCCTTAGTTCCTCAGCTGTGATAATTTCTAATACATTATCATTTAAATCTCTCACAACCTTGGTAACACTATCATAGCTTCTGCAATTTGCATTAATAAATCCATGTCCATGAAGACCCCAGGGAATACTAACTTTCCCACATCAAACTTCCATGTGTTACTATTTGTGGAAAACACAAACCTCTAGCTAAAAACTACTTTAAATAATCCTAGACCAAGCATGCTAATTTTAGCATCTCTTGCCCATCTGCCCCTATCTTACGAACCCTCCCCAACTTTCAAATGAGGACGTTTTGGCACTACTTCCTTGAGTTTGGTAGTTTCATTTGATGACCTAGTTAGTTGCTGTAAGAAATCCTCACACACATTTCTCTCCTGATAATCTATTTTTCCTCAAATTTCTCTTCTGGATGCCATTCTTAATTTAGGGTTTCTAGAACAAAAGGTAACAACCTTGTATGCAAAAAATCTACTTTCTTCACAACACCAAAACCCTACTGCCAATTCAATTCACAATGTGTAGGAATGTAGTCTCATAAAAACTTACCCATTCTGCAAAAGTTGGAAAATAGACAACAAACACCGCAATTCCACTCTGCTCTAATCACTTCATTAATTGTGGCTTTTGAAAAATTAAAAAGACAATCTTATACATAATCTTAACTATACTTAGCATTTAATTCCCACTAAGATGGCCCTATTGTTTTCGATTACTTTTTCCTCATTTGAACTTTCATGGCCCAATGGTTCATAAATTTATGCTTTACCAGTTTAAAACATGACCATAGATCTCAACCACTTCTTATCAAATCCTACGGCTAGAAATGATTAAAAAATACTAACATCAGTTTGGAAATGTGTTCGTTAGGTGCAATGCCTTGATGAGTATATCTCAAACATCTTTTAGCTGAGGCTTTGCACTGTCCATTAGATTAATATCAACTTGCAACATATTTACATTCCTTTACAACCCGTGACCGATGAACTCACTTATATTACGTGTCACTTAAACATGATTCCTCAAAGGTTAATCTCCTTACATATATGGCCTAAGGATTCACTGTCACCATTGGATCCTTTTAAAAGTGTCTGTGTTTTACTTTCCTTTACTTCTGGATGGGTCCCATCACTTATCCACGTGTCGTGCTAGCACAATGCCTTAGAAGCTATATCATGATCATATTTTCTTTGAGGTTTTACAATGTTCATTAGATAAAAACCCACTTAATCATATATTAACATACCATTTATTTCATAACTACAGGCCCCACAAACCTATGAAACACACGTAGAAGCAAGGCACAATGCCTCACAGGTGATCTATTCTGCATCTTGTGATTGAGGAATCACGCCAACCATTGGATTTGATTTGACTTGATTAGAGGTTACTTAACCACCATCTTACTAACCATAGGTTTAAACTCTTAGGTAAGACACACATCATCTAGGCGTAATGACTTAATGGTTAAATACTTTACAGCTCTAGGCTGAGGCATTAAGCTAGCCACATGATCATATTTTATATGAACACTATTTACTTTACCTTAACTACAGAGTAGGACCCACTTGGGACATGTGGTAGAAAGGCGCAATTCCTTAATAGTTAATCAAACTGCATCTCTAGCCTAAGGCTTTATGCCAACCATCATATGACCTTTAAGTTACATCATTGTTACTTTATCCTTTATTGCTAAGCAGGGTCCGCCATATATCAAGTGTCACTTAGGCCTAATGCCTTGATTAATAGATATTGCTCATCTATCTACTCAGGGTTTGTGCCAACCACATGATTAGCTCTAATGTGCTTACCTTTTACTTTGAATTCTCTGATTTCATCCGAACCCATTGGGACAGGTGTCACATAGGCATAATGCCTTGAATGGTAGATCTAACAAGTTTCTTTCAGATTGAGGCAATGCATTGTTTGCAAGATAAAATAGAATTTTCATGCATTTTACAATAACCTTTTAACATATATCGGACCTGCCAAATACACGTGGCCTTCAGGCGCAATACCTTGATAGGTAGATGGTGATCATCTTTCAGCTGAGGAAACATGCTATCTATTGGATCAATTTGGAGTTGCATGAAATGTGATGTAAAATAAAAATGCCCATGGGGCATCTAGACTTAGGATAAATAATTAAAGCGTTGGGTCTCTAGGATAAAAAAAAGTATGGCCCCAACTAATGATAAAATAAACACATGGGTTCATAATATTTTAAGTGAAAAAATAAACTCAAAATTAGAACAAGCCCTAGAACCTTAGGGTTTTAGATAAATCACTAAAAGATTGAAAACACAACCACTAGTATTTTAAAACAACATAGAACCCGTCTTAAATATTTAAAACACAAGACTTATTAGTTGGGCTGAAATTATTTTTGTGTAGCCCTAAGAGAAAGGTGAATTGAAATTGTTGCACAAAGAAAGCTTTTATTTACTCTATTGAGAAGAAAATCAATTGATATAGGAGAACTTAGGGTTAAAAAAGAATGATATGTGTTATCAAACTTTTGAGGACAATGCTATTGTAGGGATGTACTTTTCTATTTAACTTGACATCTCATTGCATTGTGAGCTTCACAAATTCACTTGCTTAAATTGATTGGAGATTTGGAAAAATATATTGTTACCTTTCATGCGTAAAGACAAATATGATATGAGAAGAGGTTGGATGCAGTGAAGGAAGGAGTAAACCCATCATCCTAAGCTATCTTCTTTCTTAGGGATGATTCATTTCATGAGAAGAACCCTATTTGTGTCCCTAAAAAGTAGTGGATTGGAATATTTCTCCTTGAATAAATGAGTGGGCTTGGCATATTTGTGTCCCTAAATAAAAGAGGGTGCTTGGAATCCTAGTTGTCCCTTGAAGGAGTGAGGGGGAGATATGGTTAATGATTTGTTTAAAATTTGAAGAGGCATTAGACACACTAGGGGGAGATGTGGAGTATCATATCAGAGGCATCTCATGTGCAGGCATGTTAGTGGTTATTTGTCCAACAGTGGATAGATCATTTCCATAATACTTGAGGAGGCATTAGACACACTTGTAGAGGATGTGGGATTTCAGAGGAAAGGTGTTTCATGTGTAGCACTAGAGGAGGTATTAGAAAGATTTAGAGGAGATGTGGAATTTTGGAGGAAATGTGCCTCATTGTGTATGGGAGATGGGAAAAATAATGGTGTGAAAATGGTTTAAGGTTCTATGGTCAGGAGATCCACTAATTTATCTTGTTTGGTGTTTCTTGAGTGAGAAATGAGGATTCATGAAGGCCCTTTATTAAATTATCTAGAAAGGTTGGGTTCAAGGCCCTTGCAATGTTCCAATATTTTTCAAATTAACATAAAAAGGAGGGAATGTTGGTGTATTACATGACTAGGTAGGTTAAATTTTAGTTTTCTATAATAAAATTCAACTCAGTTCTTTTTCATAGTTTTACAATTGTTTTAGTTTTGGTTGTATCACCTATTCGAAGGAAATTTGATTGCATGAAAGAAAATCTTGATTGAATCATTTCAATAACATTTTTTATCTGTCACCAACAAAATGTGAAATAAGGAGTGAAGTGTATGCCCCCATGTTAAAGTGACTGAAACACCTTAACAAGAGAAATGGCTTTAATAGAGTATACATGCACCCACAAGAGACATTTCCACTAAGAGATACCTCCAAGAAAGGAAAAATAAGGGGAAATAAAACACACAACAAGGAGAGAACAAAAGATATCTATTAAATATAGGGTTAGTATGATCATATGATAACTCATGTATATTAGAATTATATGAAAATAAACTGTCATAAATCCCCTTAGGTAGAAGCACTGCAAGCACAATTGAGGAATATCACATAAGACATACAAAGAAGAGTCCTTCTGAGTTGACATTATAGAGATAAAACATAATGGTATCTATCTCTTTGTGTCACACCCAATAAAACAACACAAAGGAAAATTTACAAAAAAAATAACACATACATGACATAACATGTATACAACCTATAGAATAGATAAAATACAAATAGAGGAATGTAACAATAGATCAATTCCTCTTTGGCCTTGTGAAAATAGAGAAATAGAAGTCATTTAAATAAATCTAAATAAATTTATAACAAGAATCACATAATGGGTGAAGCACAACATGATAGGTAAACATACAAAAGAATCCACCTCACAAGAGGATCTAGATTCAAGCATATTTCTCCCCCCTATCTCATTTATTTTCATTTATGAAGGGTGGAAAACATAAAAGAGGAGCACTAGCTTGTAAATCAGGATTAACATCAATAAGCTCATACATATAATCATAATCACTATCATGAAGATAATTTCCAATATAAATAATTAAATTATCATCATCAAGGGTATCTTCTTCATCCAAATGAATCAGAATAGAATATAAGATACAAATACAATTATCACGTTTGTTCAATTTCATCTTCTTAAGATTAACTTCCTCCCTTGGGCTATGCATAGGTTGGTGAGAGGGAATAAAGTAATCAATAGGTTTTTTAGGGGAGGAAAGGTTTTTGGAATCACACTCATGGGCTCTTACATGGTGTTTATGGTGGTGGTTATGAGCACAATAGTTATGTCTGGTTTTGTTTTTAAATTTGAGGTGGATTAGGATAAATCAACATCAAAGCATTTTCTTCTCTACGAGGAAGAAAAAAGGCACCACACTAGGTTTAAAGATAGGATATGTAAAGTGTTTATAAGATATATGAGGTGAAACTAATGCATAAATATGAGGTATGGAAGGTGTAGGAAGAATTCTAAGTCCAAGGAATGGGTATGGAACAATCTTTGGATTGATAAGTTCACAAATATTTTGGAATTTGAATTTGTGATAGAATAGAAATAAATTATATTTTCAAGGTTAAATTTGTTGAGACAAGAAATGCCAAAAGATGTCAAGGTAAAAGCTCACTTGGGTAGCTAAAGGTTGATAGAGACTATGGTTAATCATGATGATTTATCCATCATGGGAAAATTTAAAACAATTATGGATAGGAAAGAATATAGTTTTCATAGAACTGATCCAAGGAAGGCCAAGTCTAACTTGAAATTGATTCAAAGTAAGGATGAAAAATAAGGTGACATCTAAGGAATTCTTACAAAGTTGTATGAGAAAGGTAATGGAACCATGGGTAGGATAATTGAAATGATTGGAAATTTTGTTCATCGCATCAAATTTATCATAATAATCTTGTTGGAGGCATCTAGTATAAACATGTTATTTAGTTATAACATTCACCATGAAACTATGATCTATATGTCGGACTCCATGAGAAGGAAGACCATTACATTCACAACAATATAATGAGGACCATCAAGTACCCTAATAGTCTCACTAGGATCAAATGTAATACAAATCTTGGGTGCTAGTTTAGATTAAGGTTCAGAGTGATCAATAAGGTTAACCAAATTATTGGCTTTAGTACACTTAGCATCATAGTTCATAATTGTAGGAAGGCGAACAATTGTGCTGGAAGATCAAGGAAAATTTTGTGTAGGCATAATGGTATGATAGAATGAGATAATAAGATATTAGTATATATTTAAAAAAAATTGTTGGGATGGATCCAAAATTTGTTTCCTCGATCATTTAAACCCTCAACATATATAATCTTATGATCAAGAAGATATTGAACAATAAATTTCAAATAGAAAGACTTTTTAGTATTAGGATTGGATTGAGAATGATATTGGAAAAAGGCTATCAAATCAAAGTAATTGGGAGTTGGTTTTGAAGGATGAATCAGCTTAATGAAAGGAAGTGTCATGGCATTAGCATTAATTAAATTCAACATCACATTATGCAAAGATTTTGAACAAGGTGTAAAATTATGAGAAGGTGTAAAAATAGATGGCAAAGGAACCACACCTTTGGATGTTGCTACTACTTGAAAAACAATGTTATTTGATTAATTGTTGATCTTTTTGAAGCCCTTAGGTTTTTTAAAGTTTTGCAATTTCTTTGACGTTACTTTACTCTAATCAACCAGACACATTGGACTAGTGATCCCAAATTGACTCACTTGACAGAGTTTTTAAGAAAACTACACAACTGAGAAAAGAAAGAGAAATCAGAAAGCAATATATTATGTCTAATGGATTTTTGTAAATTAGCAATGAAAATATATTGTACATCAATATCAAGCACAAGATAATAAGAAATCTGAGCATGCAAATATTTAAATTTACCAATGAAATCAAGACCTTTTTCTTTTATACCTTGTTTACAATCCATCAAATCATTCAAATCAATTTTATCACCAATTTTATTCTCAAAATTATAGAATGAAATCATCAACAAATCTTTGAAACAAATCAATAGAATAAGGAGGCAAAGAACAATTAATTTTCAAGGGCTTATCTCGAAATGTTCTAGTAAACAATTTAGCCATGAATCTATGATCATGGGAGAAGTCAGTACACAATGTTTGAAAGTGTGTGCTAAAATGTTGACGCACTTCTATGAATCATTATATCCAAGATTTTGCAAGAATGAGGTCTCGAATGACAACTCATAGCTCTCTATTCATGGAGTGGAAGGGTTTGTAATGGAGGCCCTTAGATTGACCTTGTTTGTTCCCGTGCAAGTACACCATAAAATGAGAGATTCAAAGTGGAAAAACAAGAATGCTAATCTCCATGAACACCAAATATGCATTGCAAATGAAAATGAAAGCTATTATGTATGATAACAATGCAAGATCATTCTATGAAAAGAAATACAAATGCAAGATTAATCTATGAAAGGAAACATGAATCTAATCTAACATGCAAGTGAAAAATTAATCTAAATGGATTTCCATGGGGGCATGAGAAAAGAAGACAAGAAGAGAGAAGTTACAATATCCAAGCTCAAGTGCTCAAATTCTCCTCTAAAGTTTCTCTCCAAACCTGCAGCATAACAATAGCATCAAAATTCTATATCTGATGAGAAAGAGAGGTTTTCCTTTTAAAGAGCAATGGACAATAGAGATTAAGAGGCAAAAGGAAATGAGCAATTGTGGAGATTAAATCTTGGTTGATCCATGTTCTCATATCTTCAAAGGCAAAATCAAAGGATATGATTAAGAGACAAAAAGCCCACCACTTAGGAATATGTGTGAAGAAAAAGGAGTTTTATTTATTTTTATTTAATTAATTTCTTTTTTCAACACAAGAGGGATTTAAGTGGGGATTTTATTTATTTAATTAAAAGAGGGAATTTTCTTTTAATTAAATAAGATTATTTTATTTAATTAAAAGGGAGATTTTAATTAAATAAGATAAGATTATTTAATTAAGAGAGATTTTAATTAAATAAGATTATTTTATTTAATAAAAAGGGATTGTTTTCTTTTAATTAAATAAGATAGTTGATGAAATGATCAAACGTTAGGAAATATTGAAATAATTGAATTAATTACGATTTGATCAAGGAAATTTATTTGAATTAAAATGTTGTAAAGCATTGATTCAAGAATTTGATAAATTGATTTTGTTATTTGATAAACTGAAGAATGGGGGCCCATAGTCTAGGAGACCATTTTAGGGTGCATACAATTGCCCCTCTTTGACTAATGTGTGATCTTTATGGGAACAAATGTAGTCAAAGAATGCAGTTGAAGTGTTAGATCAATTTGGGATCACAAAATAACCCAGACGTGTGATCGACGAATGTGAACACATCAGGACAAAGATAAGATGATTGAAAAAGACAAGGTCAACACCCCTGTAAATAGGTAATTGACATGTCCAAGATAAGAATCTCAAGCAAGGTTTCCCCAAGCGGAGAAAATGATAGGATTGATAAAGATGAATCAAGGATTGAAATTTGATAGGTACTTCCCCCTTGTGATCGAAATTGAATTGAGATAGAGGAGAAACAAAAAATTGATAAATTTGATCAAATCAAACTAAATATAAGGTTCTTGATGTAAGATGAAAGATATAAGGATCACAAAACCAAGGTAGATCATCAAGAACAAAAGATTATGCCCCAAGGTTGAAATACAAGAAAATAAGTGGGGTGAAAGCGAATGGAAGACAAAATTTTGGAAGAGGGGGAAATAAATGGAGAGAAGAAGGAGAATCTACCTTAAGAAAAAGAATGCCCCAAAATCAATCAACTATTTAAGATGGAAAATTTTGATTGAGATCATGAAAGAAGATAAGGAAATGAAGATCAAACATGACCACAGTTGATTAAAAGTCTACAAGAAAGATGAAGGAAACCCTCTCAAACTCATAATGCAACCTAAAATTCAAACTAACATGAGGGCTAACAATGCAAGCTACATGAAAATGCAAAGGTGTACTTGCAATAGAGTAACTATAAAATAGGAATTTCTATTCATCATTCATTAGAGAATGTTAAGGAACTTATTTTCATCATTGGGCCATTATTAACGGACATCGGAAATTCACACAATCATCGCCAGTCACAAGCGCAACTATGAAGATATGAATGTGATTGATATTAGATTGGAATGTGGAAAGATTATAACATAGGCATCAAAGTCATAAATGTCAAGATTTCTTCGATGTTAGCTTACCCAATTTAATGTAGAAAAACCATGCTCGCATCAAGGCATAGATGCCAGGATGACTAGAAGAACGGTTGTGAAAAAATAGTCAAGGATGAAGCCTCAAATATCCTAAGTATTTCAAGGGAAAAACAAGAGAAACTCAAGAGTTTCAAGACCACACCCACAAGAAGAAAGAAAATAAAAGCATGCCTCGTGCCCCAAGTCCTCTAGATATGCATCCGAAAGAGACTTATCAGACAAGGACACTCAACGAAAATCAATAACAGTCAGCACACAAAGAAAAGATCATGACATAGCTTAAGCATTAAGTGTTGTGTTTATAAATTTAAGTGTTTTAACTGATAATGAGTTTCAAGTATAAGGATCAAATACTTGCAAGAAGGTAAGATCACATGCAAAAGATGGGTAAGACCAAACTGATAAGTGTTGAAAAACACTTGATGTCAGGGGTTGTATTGAAAAATACAGTTGGGGTGGTGTTGAAAAACACTATTTGTGAGGTTTCCTAAAGATTAAGGCATCAAACAGACCAAAGATAACACAGTTATGCCCCCTAGACAAAGACAAAGACCAATTCCAGATCAAGGAAATAATGACAAGACATGATGGAGAAAGGCTAAGTGTCACAGACATGCGCTAAGAAATAGGGGTGCAAAGGCCTCAAGTAGCACCCATTTATAGGTTTTCACCACTTGGATTTTATTACAAATTTTTACTACCAAGGCGCCTATTTCCAGGTTTTCACCAAGGCACTTTTTCTTTTTTTTTAGAATTTTTGAATTTTTTTATATTTTTTTTATATTTTTGGAATATATAATTATTTTTGGAGATACATCAAAGTTCCTATTGCTAGGTTTTCATTAAGATGATCATTTTTTTAGGACATTTTTTGATTTTTAGAATTTTTGACAATATATCATTTTTTTTTTGGATTTTTTTAGGATCAATAATTATGTACAAAGGATGCCCCCAAACAGAATGAGCATCATGGATAGAACTTCTTCAGGCGCTAGACACTGATAGGATCAGGGAGCTTCTCTCCCTCTATTGTAGATAGTAAATAAGCACCTAACCCAAAATTTTCCGCAATGATGTAAGGTCCAAGCCAATTAGGTTCAAATTTCCCCTTTTGATCTCGATGTTGTTGATTCTTAGAATTTTCATGAAGGACAAGATATCCCACATGGAATTTTGTAGGGTGAACCTTTTTGTTGAAAGCTTTGGACATGCGCTTTTGATAAACCCTCATATGGTCAAATGATGCTTGACATTTCTTATCTAGAAGTTCTAACACTTCAAATCTCATGGTGCGGTAGTTTTCATCTATAACTAGACCTGTTGGTAATATTTACTATTTATATTATGCCCTGTAAAATCTTGAAGTCTCCTATCATTCGTGTTATCCAAAGGTTTAAAATCATGGTTAAAATTGTTCTTATGCCTCTGCAAATTTTGTTGTAACCCTCAACCTAGTTGGAAATGCTGAAAAAATCCCTGTTTCATGTCTCCTAGTATAAATTTGATCATAAAAACCCTAGGCATCGAAATGTCTTCTAATTTCATGTTACTTGTATCACTTAAGTCATGTCTCGAATGGGTTCCCTTTTAAACAGTTTCCTTTTTGTTAAGTTGTCATTATTCTAACCATGCAGTCCTATATTATTCCCTAAGTCCAAAGTCTGTGAGATTAATTGAGTTCACTATCTGCAGAGATAATATATTTTGATCCAACGGCTCTCATATTCCCGCTATGTGAAGATGATTGAATTTTAACCTTTAAGGCAACGCGTCATTGCACCACATTTCTTTGGTAGGAATAGATGCATCAGAGACACTGATTGAAGGATAGCTGAAAGATGTTTTTCATCCAATGGTTGGCGCACTACCTTTATCACTAAGATGAGTGAAGGATATCATTGAAGGAATGTGCCATTGTGACACGTGGAGTTTGGTGGGTGAGATGTCATCAAAAAGGAAAGGTTATATGGAGAACAAGTTAGATCTGATCTAACGACTAGCGCAAAGCCTCCTAGCAATGATATTGCTAAATTACTCTTTGAGGGATAGCGTCATGTTGCCGCGTGTCTTTAGTGAGCCCAGATGTGAGAAAGAAGATGAAGAAAATTGGGAGCATGTCAGATTAGATCCAACGGCTGGTGTAAACCCTTAATCACAAGATGAAAGGGTTTTATCCATTGAGGGAACACACCGTGTTGACATGTGTTCAAGTTGGTGGGATCTCATGGCAGTGTAAGGACAAATAAAGACCAATTAAGTTACATTTGATCTAATAGATGGTGCAAAGCCTGAGATCAGATGTAAGGTTGTTTTAACCAATAAGGCATTGTTCCATGTTTCCTTGTGTCTTTGCAAGAATGAGGCTGCAGATTATAAAGATGATTAAGTCACTAAATATAGAAAAGATCAGACGGTCAGCGCTAAAACTTAAAAAGATAGTGTTTGATCTTTAACCATCAAGGGAAAGTGACATTGTGCCACTTGTCTATGTTTATGGGGCCCGCATCTAATGAAGAAGTGAGTAAAGATCAGACAAGGTGGAAAGGATCTAATGGCTGGTGCAAAGCCTTAGATCAGAAATGACTGCAAGTTAACTATCGAGGGAAAGCAACATTGTGCAATGTGTCCCGAGAGAAGAACATTGTGGAATATTTTCTATGGACCGTCTGATACAAGGAAAAGTCAAAAAAATTGATGGCTCTATTTTAAAAAACCAAAGTAGAAAATTCTAAATAGTTGTACACCAAGCATTGAACTCAGAGGAGTAATGGAAAATGTGTGTCTTCTTCTTAGTTGAAATATAATGCTTAAAGTGATGGGATTGCCATCATATTGAACACTTTGTTCATTGTCCATAATTGATAGCAGTTGTAGAGCGAATTGAAGTTGTAGTGATCGTGGCTGAATTTTCAAGCTTCCTGCTGAACGGGTAATTTTCTAGTATTAATACTTCTGGTCATAGGAAATCTTAAAAGGAATTAGTAAGCTGCAGAGAGACAAATATTTTATTGTTCATATTAGGCTGTTAAACCTAAAATTATAGATGCCGCCCAGAAGAGAATTCACTGGGAAGATTAATTATAAGGATAGAAATTTTTGTGATGATTTGCAGCAACAATTAACAATGTCTTCTAATGATTCGTTCAAGATGAAGGAATTAGTCCCGAAGCATCCATGCCTAAAAATTACAGAAGGGTTATATGAATTTGGTTAGTCTGTTAGGGATGCTAAGATAGGTATGACTAGTCTGGCCTTATATAAGGTGCTCTATGGTCAGAGAAATGCAAATCCCCCACATAGTAATGTATGGCAATTTGACCTAGGAAAATTGTTAGTGCCTGGTATTTTTATGGATATGAACATGCTTACATCTATAGTGAGGAATTATGACAGCATATCTAAAGTAGTAAGGGACAAGAATGGGCAAGTATTGATTAAGGTGACAACACAAGAGATTAGGGAGGTATTCAGTCTAAATGATTCAAACACTTCCATGGATAAGATCAATTTTGTTCAGTTAAAAGAAGTTTACCAAGCCCAGAGGAAATACTTCAGAGAAGGGCCCCTCAAGAAATATTTTGGCACAGTTGGGGACTTAGTTCTGGTAGGGCCAAAAAAAAAAGAACCTTTCAAACTTGAATACTTTACTTTGAGAGCCAAATCAGTTTATAGGGCTCTTGGCCAAATATGTGGAGATGATGAGCAAATTGAGATGTCAATCCACTATATGCTAATGATGGTTGAGATTTTGCATCCCCATCTAAAAATAAATTTTGATTTCACCCCATATATTGTAGACCTAATTCATGAAGGGCTGATAGGTGTTCAGAACACAAAGGTGTTCAGACCTTTTGCATGATATTCATTGTTGATGCATGTGTTTCTGTTTAAGGGGGCAGATTACTTTGAGATGGAAATGAAACTGACAAGATTTAAGGACAATGAATTCATCCTTGTGAAATTGTAGAATGAAAACATGACCTGGGACAATAAAGAGGCAAGGTACACCAATTTTGATAGACATTTAGTTACCAGACTCAGGACATTGTTGTTGAAAGAGGACCCTAGAATTCCTGAAGCATTATCAAAATTATTGAGAGAAAAGGAATTTGACCTAGAGCTCAATATAGTACATAACTAGGGTGATTTCATTCCTTATCCAGTGTCAATTGTATTAAGGGTTTATGGTTTCAGGGGAGTACCAAAAATTTTACCCTACATAGTGCCCCTTAAGATAGGATTGGCAGAGGTCCTGAGACAGATTGGAAGTTTGCAAGAATATGCCCTGACTGGAAGAGGGAAAGGAACAATTTTTCCTGTAATCACTATTTCCCACCATTTTATCATCACCAAGGGAGGATGGAAACATCTGTAGAATTTTTTGAAACCTTACAATTTGACCACATCAATATCTAGGTGTGTTGTCCCTGAGGATTTCATTAAAGACATTTTTAGGGAAAAGACAAAATGTGTAGTATTCAATAATCAATTCAACTTCCAGAAGACATAGTCAGAAATGAACTTGACTTGATTAACCAACAAATAAAGAAAGAAAAATGGTTGGATTAAAAGAAAAGCCTTGATTTTGTTCACTATTTTGATGACACATATGATACTTTGAAGGATTTCTAGCCTTGCACAAAGAATATTGATTCAACGATTGACATGTTTGAAGAGATCATGCAGGCTTTGAGCTAGAAAAGGGATAACATCTTGCAAACAGAGCCAGAGAAGGATAAAGCAATTTTGGGTAAAGCCTTCCCTCTTAGACATATCCCACAAGGAGAATATTTGGTATAGAAATGAAGGGGATATAGCACCATTTTACCAGCAAGTGGACAAACGAGTGATCCTAATGGAAAGAGGCCACTAGAGCATAGTGCTCAAAGTCTTCCATCTCCAAAGAGGAAAAAAGTAGAAGAGGGACAACAACAGCAACATGAACAACTTTATTCTCCCTCCCAATCCCCAATTCACATGGATGAACAAGTTGTAGCTCAACAATTAGTACAAATGGAGAATACTGGACAAATTTATGTCATAGCTGATGAATTACAGGAAGGGGTACTTGAGGAGCCCAAGCATGCTCAATTAGATTTGACAGGAGAAAAATTTGCTGGCAAAGAGCTAGATCCATTGACTTAGCAAGCAAGTGACAAATTTCTATCTAATGAAAATTTTGTTAAAGAAAGAGCATTTTTACAGTTCTTATGGAGGATTCATATTGATGAATTCAAGAGAAAATACTAGAGAAAACAAGAAGAACAACCTGCCAGAGGCAAGGAAGAAATTGTGAATGAAATCAAGTGGGAGATGATTTGCATGTTTGAAAAATTACTCCTGAGGAAGGAAGAGCACTAGTGACAAAATAGGGAGCACTAACACTTCCTGAATGGGACATAGCTAATGCTATTGTCTTTGATGCTATCAGAAAAGAGACAAATACTATGCATGTTACCGAAGTAGAAGTATAGTAAGCTTCAAAGGGTGTGAAGTTTAGTGAGGATCATGTAGCCCTGGCTATGTGGGAGCTGAAGAAAAGAGATCCCAGAATAGCAGGTGAGGATAATCAGGCTGAGCATTTAGGTAGCCTCCTAGTGCGAACAGTTGTAAAAAAAGGGGTTGTTGAGGCAGCAAGTATAACTTTGGAATCAACTAAGTTTGGTCTAAGTGTAGCCCAAAAATTAGAAAATGAACTCAGGATCTTAAGTGAGAAATTTGAAAGAGTTCTAGTTTCATACAATGAGGAGAGAGTAAAATCTGTTGAGAAAGATAAGAAGATTGCTGAACTAGAGGGTTAAAAATTAGAACTTTTTTCCCCAAGATGATGATTGCTCAAGAACCTCAGCAACCTTCATCATCCAGCCCATATGTCACTTATCCACCTTCTGCCATGCCATCAAGCCCAATTACTCTAACAGATGTAGAAATGGAAAGAGATAGATTATTGGCAGAAATGAAGAGGCCAGAAGAAACTTCTAAAAAAGACCTTGAAGAATATTCCGCCTACAAAGAAGTAGAGGAGTGGGTAAAACAGAGGCACACTGATAAAATATACTCTAGCCTCTTAAGATGTGCCAAGGAAGTAAATTTGGGTGATCTTTATTTGTTAGGAAAAAGGGTCTTTAACATTATCAATGAATATGATGCAGAAAAAGATCAGTGGGGTTTGGTCATAGACACCTGGTAAGGAAAAGAAGCTGAAGTGAAACCTTTCTATTCCACATGTCCAAAGAAGAGAACAATATTGATATTGTTTTGACTAGAACTCACAAATGTCTAAAATTAATGGCCGACTTGGATATCAAAAGAACTATCCTCATCAGAAAAGTGGAGACCTTGAGGAGAGAGTTTTCAAAGGATGGATATGAAATGTACCCTAACATGTTCAAGAAATATGGTGACATAAAGAATGAGGTGATATGGTTGAGACAAATAAAAGAAGTAGTAAATGCCCAGACACATAGCATCATTATGTTAGAGGGCACAATTTTATTTATCCAAACTATAAATATCATTAACAAAGCCATGGAATTTTTTGATTTCTAGAAAGGAGAAGTTAAGAAGGCAAGTGCAAGTTGGGGTGAGGTCATATACAAGAAGGATGAAATCCTTGGTTTTAATTGTCCAAGTGATGAGGTGTATGCTTATTGGAAGGACAGGTACATAATAGTTGATCTGGGTGAAGGTGAAGATATGCAAGCAGGTGATGAAGCCTAACATGGCAGTTGATGCAGTTAAGAATTGAGATTCTACATCACCAGCCTCCAAGACAATGAGTTCCAGATGGTTTTCCCCCAACAAATAAAACGCAAATACAATCACCATGTGGCCATAAGACAATGAATCTGTTGGAATATCTTGTAACAAAAGTATTTTTTATATCCACTTTTTTTTTTTTCCTATTGTATTCATTTAAGCCTAGTCATTTGAAGCTTGTTGCATCCTTAACCTTTAAGGATTCCAAGATGACTAGTGTCAGATATAAGTAGTAAGTTGTAACATTTTGTAGAGGATGGTAAAATAAAAGTTGCGAGGAAGATTTGTGAAGAGGTCTAAGCTCAAGTCTTGAGTCAATTTGAATGTACTGAAGTCAAGATATCTTTAATAAAATATAATGGAATCTCCATTTTGATACCATTGATGTCTTTTTGCATTCACTTTTAGTTCTTGTGTGTTTAATCTGTAAGGCATTTTAAATGTACTAGTTATAAGGTAGTTGTGTCATTATTTGTGAATTTCTTTCAAGGAGGGTTTAAATCTTGCATAGAGTTGTAGAGGGTTAGGTTTTATGCAAGAATTTGATACAGGGGTTTGAGAATGATAGGATAGTCTTTAAGGAAGTTTATCTAAAGTTTTACTTATGTTTCAATTAAATTTTCAATGGTTGATATATGTTTTATTGTGATTCTATGGCCCATGATTAGGCAATGGTTAGATTCTGATAAGTATTCATTATCATCAATTCAACCAAATATTAATCAATCTTTACTTTTATTGTCTGATGTATACATGTCTAGATAATTGTGTCAAATACAATTCATTTTAGTGATTCCTTGAAGAGTGAATCAATAGGTTAGCCTTCCTAAGCCAAGTGGCCAAAAAGAAGAAGGATCATGGATCCTTGATCCACTGTCATATTTTTTGAAAGTTTGTAATCTGTTGAAGGTGCACCCGCCTGGGTTTGTGGAGCCCAAAGTGAAGAAGGAATATTTTCCTTGTCAATTAGAATTTTCCCTATATGAATCTGGATTGGGAAACAAAGCGTCAAGCATTTATCATTACATATTGATTCTACAAGAAAAAGAGGTATCAAACTAGTGACTCTACTTGGGATATTTTAATGTTCTAGAGTCATGTTCATGAAAGATTTGGTCCTTGCAATATTGAGAATAAGGATATTGTTCCCCATAATCATTAAAGCAAGTTTGTTCTGCTTGTCTGTCATTGCACACTATTTCAAGGTCTTGGTCCTGAAAATGATACGGATCTTGTCTCAAATGGAGTGAATGGTAATTGTAGAGCCTCTACTCTAATCTCATATTTGTTTTTCAAAGAAAATCCATTAGGTAGAGAAGATTTGCAGTAATACAGACAGTGGAGAATCATTTTCTTGAGATTACCAAGTGAGGAATCATTAAGAAACTTTGTTTTCAAGTTTCACTTGGACTTATTGATATAAAAGAAAACTAGAGTTAGGACAAGGTGCTCAATTTTTATATATTTGTCCTCTGGAAAGAGGTGGCGACTCTAACTTCTGTGTATTCTAGTATTGCACATTAAACGTGTTTGTTTGTTCTGAAAGATGAGTAGACAAAGGAATACTAGATCCTAGTTTAGAGAAAATGCTAAAAAGGATGTTGGAGAAGAGCTCCATACACCCCAAAGAAAATAATGGTCGAAGAAAGGTACATCCAAACATGAATCCCAACACACTTCTAAGGGAAGGACGGAGACCCCAGTTCTAGAATGAAAGTCATCTTCATCTGAAGATGTAGAACCCATGGAACCAATTGACACTTATAGAGCTAATGCCAATTCTGATCCCTTCAGGGATGGAGAGAATATTGATATAGGTTTCTTCCCTGCAAAGGAAAATCTTGCTCCACCAAAAGAGACTTCTGCTGCTAAAACAACATCATATGATTATGACAAGTTGCAAGATGAGGTTCTGGCATTAAGGAAAAGAAAGAAAGAACAAGAAAAGGAAATAGCTGAAGTAGAGAAGAAACATGGAAAAAAGTTATATGACTTACTAGTGGAAAGAGAACAACTCTTGCCTGAGACCAGAAGAAATGACCTCAAGGCTAAAATCCTAAGTCAAAAGGTTAAAGGTTTGAATCTAGAATTATTTGGTAACCTTGATGATTTAAGGGACAAATCCCCAACTAAAATATTGAATCCTGACAAGGATGAATTTGAGAAGAAAGGGCCTGTCATCATGCAACTGTTCCCATATGAGATTGAGAAGAATGCAAAGCTTCTGGAAAATACAAAGGAGGTTCCCAAAAAAGGTAAGAAAAAGGTTGTTGGTATAGAGGAGCCTAAGAAGAGATTGACTATCCCCATAGGAATGTGTCAAGTTGATATTGAACTTGAACAAGCTAGAAAAGCTAAAGAGGACCTTGCCAAACAACTGGAGAAATTGCAATTAGAGGCTGTTGTAGCTGATATGAGAATGAAGATACATTTTCTTCATTCTACCACATAAACATATGAAAGTAGCTCTATGATAGTTAATCATGGGATACAGCAACAAAAGCAATCTACTGGCCCAATCCCAAATAATCAAGGGGCTAATCCTAAAGTGCAACCTTCTAGTTTGAATTCAAATGCTAAAATTTCTGGCTCAAATACAAGTGCTTAGCTTGTTGGTTCTGGCCCAAGCATTCAAGTCTCTAACCTCAAACAAAGTGTTCCCCCACTCATTCAAAATCAAGGAGGAACCATTGGAACAGGTGACAACAATATTCTTGGAAATTTTCAAAGGAGACCTATCCATATGAACAAATGTAGAGCTCTCTTCTTTGAAGGTATCCCTGGTCACCCTAATGTGATCCCCAATGAGGTAAGAGATAAAATCCCCAATTTCATATCAAATAATGTTGTTACTTGTGAGGAGCATCTAAAAGCTTTTAGTGATAAGATAACTGACTTTGAAATTGAAAATGAGGATGTCATTATGAATCTTTTTTTTCAATCTTTAATGGAAGATGCTATGGATTGGTTTAGAAATTTACCAAATGATAGTATTCTTCTTGCAATGAATTTGTAAAGTCTTTTAAGGAAAAGTATAGAGAACATGTAAATTGTGGATACATGTTAAATGAATTCAATAACATTAAAAAGTTCCCTAATGAGAGTATGGCTGATTTTAACAGTAGATTTCAAAAGGCCATGAATAAACTTTTCCAAGTCTTAAGGTTAGATGAGGAAGTATGTCTTACTACCTATATCAATGTTGTTGATGGTAAAATGTCATATTTACTCAGAGATAATAACCCAACTACTTTAAGAGATGCTTATAAGATAGCTATTGACATTAAAAGTAATAGAAGAGCATCAGGAAAATTGGGGAAGAGGGAAAACAATAAACTCTGGAAGGAAAAGGTATCAGCCAACAAAAATGTCAAAGAAGATGATACAGTAGACAAACTAGTGAGTGTAGTGAAAGACCTTGGTGCCAAAATGGATAAAAATGATAGAGGAGGGTATCATGATAATAAGTACACTAACCAAAGATTTGATAAACAACCTAACCTTAGAGACTACCCTTATAAAATAAATTGGAACAATGGAAAACAAGTCCCTGATGGACAAGATAATCCAAAAGTCAAAGAAACCCCAGATCCCCTAAAAAGGAACAATGCCAACTATGTTGAGAACACTCCCTAGTGTGATGCTTGCAATATGCCACATTCTTCCTATCAATGTGTAGTAGCCCAGGCTTTGTTTGTTCAAATAGAAGGAAGAGAACAAGAAAACCTTGCCATAAATATGTTCACAATAAAGAAACCATACTCATGGTTCTCTGATATTGAGCCATCTTCTGATAATTTGTGTATAGAAAATAATCCTTGTTTTGAATATCAATCATAGAATCCACCATGTAAAAGTAATCAGATTGACAGTGTTTCACAAACAACTATAAACACAGTGGGGAGTAACAACTCACATTCTCATTTTAAGACTCCCACTGATGAGGAAAAGAGGTCTTTAACTGTTGTAGAAATTAATCAAGCAAGAAATGCATACAACCTGAGAAATAGAATAGTGCAACCATCTCAAGGAATGTCTGCCCATGTCTATGTCAGAAAAGATTCACCTCAAGTTACCAAAGATTCTCATGTCAAGGAAAATGAAAATGATAGGCATGAGAAACAAGATGGACCTTCTTCTGATCATGTTGAAAGAGAAGAAGCAAAGGAGGAACTAGTACCCAATGAGAAATCCAAGAAAGTGAAAAAGATAAGTGATATGTCCTCTGAATTGCCCCTTTTTGACATGAAACGTGCTCTAACCCAAATGAAAGTCTCAATCCCACTCATGGAGATGCTGAAAATAAGGGAGCACAAAGAAGCTGCTCTGGAACTTTTAAGAGGGATAGATGATGTATCTATTCCCAAACAAGAAAAAATACCTTTGACACCAAATGATAATAGAAAGGAGAGTCCAAAAGTGAAAGGAAAAGAGAGGAAAAAATAATTTTCTAACATTTACATTGGCAATATAATTACCCAAGAACCATTATTTGTTGACCCATTCTATGTCACCTCAATGGTAACGAGTTTCTTGGTAAAAAATTGCATGATTGATTCTGGAGTTGTTTCAAATGTGATGTCTTATCATGTCATGAAGGAATTGGGCCTTCAGGTTACCACACCTGCTAGAAGTTGTTATGATATGGACAACAGGAACATTCCTATGATAGGAACACTGAAAGACATTGAGGTGAAAATTGTTGCTTTCCCTGAGGCAACTTACAGAATGGATATAGTGGTAGTGGACACTAAACCATATTATGGTATGCTTCTATCAAGGCAGTGGGCAGCAATAGTAGGTTGAAAAATGCAATTAGATTTGTCCTATGCAACTATCCATGTAAATGGACATGAGGTCAAGTTGTACAGAGAACCATAGTCATCTGTCATGGTGGAGGTGGTTCTACTTGACCAGTTGAATTTTTGTGTAAATGTTGATATGCAAAATTTTATTGTTGAAGAGATTAAGCCCCAATTAAAGAACATTGACCCAATTGTGGATGAGATGTTGCTACAACAAGATGGACTATGGAATATGTACTTTTATGGTGGATTCTCTAACGAAGGATTAGGAGCTAGAGTTTTTTTTATTTCCACATTAGGTATCACCTTCAAGTACTCTTTCCTACTAACTTTCCATTGTACAAATAATACTGCTGAGTATGCAGCCTTAATCTTGGGAATGGATATTGCTATCAAGAATTGTATTAAATTTTTAAAAGTTCATGGGGATTCTCAGTTGATTATATCTCAGATAAGGGAACATTATGCTACTAAAGATGACAAATTAAAATTGTACAAGTATGATTTCTGGGATAGGATAGAATTATTTGATGCCTCCAATATCCTATGGATAGAGAGATCCAATAACATAATGGAAGATTTCCTGGAAAATGTTGCCCTGAAAAATAATGATGCTTCTCTTACTAGTATGTCTATAGTTGAAATAAAAAGTAGACCTGCAGTTCCTGACAATATTCACAATTGGCAAGTATTTGAGGATGATGTTGATATCCTTAGGTTTATTAAATGTATAGATCAATATGATGGTCAGAAGATTGATTGTGAGTCTTTGATAACAATTGTGGATGATAAGGAATATTAATTTGACCAAGAAGTTATCCAGTTGGATACTAATCACATTCCCAAAGGGTTGGTTGAGCTGGAAGGCATGTTCAACATAAATGATAATTATATGACTCAAAAATCCCATGCAAAGGAAAAGGACCTAGAAGAAGTTAACCTTGGATTTAAAACATCGCCCCAAGTGGTCTATATTGGTAAAAGGTTGGATGGTAATGTGAGACTGAATTTGATAAGATTGCTGAAAAAATACAAGCATGTATTTTCCTGGTCTTATGAGGATTTGAAATCTTATAGAATAGACTTATTCCAGCATGATATCCCTCTGAAAGAGGGTATTAAACCATTCAGACAAAAACAAAGGCCCATTAATCCACTACTGGCTACTAAAATGCAGGCAGAATTGATGAAACTAAGAGATGCGGGTATAATTCAGCCAATAAGACATTCATCATGGGTCTCTAACTTAGTCCCTGTAAGAAAGAAGAATGGGGACATAAGACTATGTGTTGATTTCAGAAACCTGAATGTGGCCTCATTAAAGGATAACTATGGACTACCAAATATGAAAGCTATGCTGCATAAAGTCATTGGATGTTACTTGTTGTCTATTATGGATGGATTCTCAGGATACAATTAAGTGTTGGTTAAAGAATTTGAGAAATTCAAGACAACATTTACTACTCCATTGGGCACTTATGTATATTCTCGTATGCCATTTGGGTTCAAAAATGTTGGTGCAACCTTTCAAAGGGCCATGGATGTAGCTTTCAAAGACCTTATAGATGTTCTGATGGTAGTATACCAAGATGATTTGACAACTTTTTCAAAAAGGGCAGAGGATCATTGCAACCACTTGGAGAAAGTGATGATAAAAGCATTGGAATATGGGGTGTCTTTGATCCCAAAAAAGTGTCACTTTGTTGTTACTAAGGGGAAACTTCTGGGACTCATAGTATCAAAAGAGGGAGTAAGGATAGATCCTGAAAGAGTTGAAGCCATTCAAAAGGTACTTGCTCCCAAGAATTTAAAAGGTATAAAATCATTTCTAGGGCAAATTAATTTTTTTAGGAGATTTATTGCCAACTTTTCAGAACTGGTTAAGCCAATTGTCAAATTGCTGAAGAAAAATGTAAAGTTTGAATGGGACCAAGAGGCACAATTAGCTTTTGAAAAAATAAAACAAGCTATCCAAGAAGCACCCATCCTTGTGTCCCCTGATTACACCAATCCCTTCTCTTTGTTCACTTTTGCTTCCTTCCATACTATTGCAGAAGTCCTATTGCAAAACGATGGCGAGGGATTTGGACATCCCATTGCATTTTTTAGCAAGTAGTTGCAATCAGCTAAGTTGAATTACCAATTAATGGAGAAACATGCATGTGCTCTGGTAAAGGTAGTCAAGTCTTTCAGGTCATATTTGGTATGTGCAAAGGTAAATTCTTATGTTCCTCATGTTGTTGTCAATGATATATTTGTTCAAAATGAGGTAATAGGGAAAAGGTGCAAATAGATATACAAAGTTCAAGAGTTTGACTTGGAAATCCATATCAAAAAGTTGGTGAGAGGACTTGGATTGGAAAAAATGATCACAGAGGAGAATTTGGACCTAGTTCAAGTCAACAATGCTGATACAATTGGAAATTGCCAGACAAGTATTCAAATGCAACCTTGGTATACTAATATTGTATATTTTTTTAAAAATTCCAAGTGTCCAAATAACTTAGGTGACAACCAAAGCAGGAGTTCGAAATTAAAACCTTAGAAATATGTTTTGTTGCATGGTGACTTGTTTTGGAAAAATAGAGATGGGATCTTGTTGTTATGTCTTGACAAAGGTCAATCAGAGAAGATGTTGAAGGAAATGCATGCTGGAATGTGTGGAGGGCACTATTCTACTAGGTCACAGCTCATAAAATTTTGAGAGCTAGATACTATTGGCCTTGCGTGTTCCAAGATGCTTACAATTTGGTCAGGAAATGTGGGCCATGCCAAAAATTCTCAAGCAAGATGAAGTATTCAGGAGTATTTTTGTTGAACCCTGTAGTAGCAGAGGCGCCCTTTGCTATGTGGGGAATGGAATTCATAGGAGAATTTGCTGAGAAATCAAGTGGATGCCATAGCTAGATTCTGTTGGTAACTATCTATTTCACAAAATGGGTAGAAGCAATCCCAACCAAAAGAGCAACAAGCACAGTGGTCATTGATTTTATGATGGACAATGTGATTACAAGATTTGGTGTTACCATCAAGTTTGTGATGGATAATTCCATGTGTTTCAGGTCTAAAGAATTTACTAATTTTTGCACCAACATGGGAATTATTATGTCTTATTCATCCCCATACCATCCCCAAGCCAATGGTCAGGAAGAATCAAGCTACAAAAGTATCTTAGAAATTTTGAAAAAGACCTTGGATGGGAATAAAAGAGCCTGGCATATGAAGCTAAAACTTGCACCTTGGGCAGACAGGACCATTGTCAAGAAAGCCACTGGAAAATCTCCCTTTGAGTTGGTTTATGGTGTTCAATCAAAGATGCCTGTTAATAACTTGCTCCTAATTTACAAGTTTATCCAAGATGAAGAGATTGAAGTTTCTGAACCTATGGAAGAAATAATGGTTCAATTGGTGGAATTGGATGAAATAAGGAGAGAAAGACAGAGGGAAAATGTCAAATTGCAACAAAAAATGAAATATCTTTTTGACAGAAGGGCACATGAAAGAAAGTTTCAGCCTGGTTATTTTGTATTGCAATGGAATGCCAGGGCTGAAGACAAAGGAAAGCACAAAAAAATTTGAGTCACTATGGATGGGGCCTTTTGTCATATCTCAGATTTTTGGAAAAGATTCATATTCTCTCAAGAATCTAGATGATGAAGAACAAGAGTTGCCAGTGCATTGACAGTTGCTAAAAAATTTCTTCAATTACATCTTTTGATTCCATGCACAGTAGTATGTATAATATGTGCAGGTGTGTTTTCTTTATGTTGTGTGTTTGTTTCCAGTAATATGTTAGTCTCATTTGTTGTCTGCCTCCCCAGAGATCTATATTCTGGCTGTAATATGGTGTTTAAGCATCCTTAGAGAGAGCCATTGTTGGTAATATTTATTGTTCAGATTATGCCCTCTAAAATATTGAAGTCTCCTATCATTCGTGTTATCTAAAGGTTTAAAATCATGGTTAAAATTGTTCTTATGCCTCTGCAAATTTTGTTCTAACCCTCAACCTAGTTGGAAATACTAAAAAACCCTTGATTCATGTCTCCTAGTATAAATTTGGTCATAAAAACCCTAAGCCTTGAAATGTCTTCTAATTTCATGTTACTTTTATCACTTAAGTCATGTCTCAAATGGGTTCCCTTTTAAATCAGTTCCTTTTTGTTAAGTTTTCATTGTTCTAACCATGCGGTCCTATATTATTCCCTAAGTCCAAATTCTGCAAGATTAATTGAGTTCACTATCTTCCAAGCTAATATATTTTGATCCAACATCTCTCACATTCCTGCTATGTGAACATGATTGAATTTTAATATTTAAGGAAATGTGTTGTTGCACCACGTGTCTTTGGCAGTACCAGATGTATCAGAGACACTAATCAAAGGATAGCTTAAAGATGCTTTTCATCTGACGGTTGGCGCATTACCTTTATCACCAAGATGAGCAAAGGATATCATTGAGGGAACGCACCATTGTGACACGTGGAGTTTGGTGGGCCAGATGTCATCAAAAAGGAAAGGTTATATGGAGAACAAGTTAGATCTGATCTAACGACTGGCGCAAAGCCTCATAGAAAAGATGTTGCTAAATTACTCTTCGAGGGATAGCACCATGTTGCTGCATGTCTTCAGTGGGCCCAGATGTGAGCAAGCAGATGAAGTAAATTGGGAGCATGTCTGATTAGATCCAATGGCTGGCGTAAACCCTTAATAACAAGATGAAAGGTTGTTATCCATTGAGGGAACACGTCGTGTTGACACGTGTTCAACTTGGTGGGACCTCATGGAAGCGTAAGGACAAATAAAGACTAGTTAAGTTAGATATGATCTAATAGTTGACGCAAAGCCTGAGATTAGAGGTAAGGTTGTTTTAACCAATAAGGTGTTGCACCATGCTACCACTTGTCTTTGCAAGATTGGGGTCACAGATTATAAACATGATTAAAGTCACTAAGGATAGAAAAGATCTGACGGTCGGTGCTAATCCTTAAGAAGAAAGTGTTTGATCTTTAACCATCAAGGGAAAGTGACATTGTGCCACGTGTCTAAGCTGATGGGGCTCGCATCTAATGAAGAAGTGAGTAAAGATCAGAGAGGTTGGAAATGATCTAACGGGTGGTGCAAAGCCTTAGATCAGAAATGACTACAAGTTAACTATCAAGAGAAAGTGACATTGTGCCACATGTCCCCAGAGATGAATGTTGTGGAAGATTTTCTATGGACCATCCGATAAAAGGAAAAGTCAAAAAAATGGATGGCTCTGTTGTAAATTACCAAAGTAGCAAATTCTAAATAGTTGTACGACAAGCATTGAACTCAGAGGAGTAATGGTGAATGTGTTTCTTCTTCTCAGTCAAAATTTAAGGTTTAAAGTGATGGGATTGCCATCATATTGATCACTCAAGACATTGTGCATAATTGATAGGAGTTGCAAAGCGAATTGAAGTAGCAGTGATCGCGGCCAAATTTTCAAGGTTCTTGTTGAACAGGTAATTTTCTTGTATTAATACTTCTGGTCATAGGAGATCTTAAAAGGAATTAGTAAGGTGGAGAGAGACAAAGATTTTATTATTCATATTAGGTTGTTAAACCTAAAATTCATGATGCCGCCTAGAAGAGAATTCACCAAGAAGATTAATTATAAGGATAGAACTGTCTGTGATGATTTTTTGCAACAATTAACAAGGTCTACTATGATTCCGCGAAGAGGAAGGAATTAGTCCCCAAGGATCCATGCCTAAAAATTACTGAAGGGTTATATGACTTTGGTCTGTTTGTTAGGGATGCTAAGATAGGTATGATTGGTATGGCCTTGTTTAAGGTGCTCTATGGTCAGAGAAATGCAAATCCACCACATAATAATGTATGACAGTTTGACCTAGGAAAATTGGTATTGCCTGGTATTTTTATGGATATGGACATGCTTACACGTATAGAGAGGAATTATGATAGCATATCTAGAGTAGTTAGGGACAAGAATGGGAAAGTACTGATTAAGGTGACTGCACAAGATATTAGGGAGGTATTCAGTCTAAATGATTCAAACACTTCAATGGATAAGATCGATTTTGTTCAGTTAAAGAAAGTTTACCAAGCCTAGAGGAAATACTTCAGAGAAGGGCCCCTCAAGCAATATTTTGGCACAGTTGGGGACTTAGTTCTGGTAGGGCCAAACACAAAAGAACCTTCCAAACTTGACTATTTTACTTTGAAAGGCAAATTAGTTTATAGGGCTCTTTGTTAAATATGTGGAGATTATGAGAAAATTGAGATGTCGATCCACTATATGCTAATGATGCTTGAGAATTTGCATCCCTATCTAGCAATAATTTTTTATTTTGCCCCATATATTGCATAGCTAATTCATGAAGGGTTGATAGGTGTTCAGAACACAAAGGTGTCCAGACCTTTTGCATGGTATTCATTGTTGATGCATGTGTTTCTATTTAAGGGTGCAGATTATTTTGAGAAGGAAATGAAACTGACAAGATTTAAGGACAATGAAATCATGCCTATGCAATTGTGGAATGCAGACATGACCTGGGACAATAAAGAGGCGAGCTACATAAATTTTGATAGACATTTTGCTGCCAGACTCAGGACATTTTTGTTGAAAGACGACCCTAGAATTCCTGAAGCATTATCAAAATTCTTAAGACCAAAGGAATTTTACTCAGAGCTCAATATAGTACATAACTTGGGTGATGGCATCCCTTATCCGGTGTCAACTATATTAAGGGTTTATGGTTTTAGGGGAGTACCAAACATTTTATCCTATAGAGTGCCCCTTAAGATAGGATTGGTAGAGGTCCTGAGATAGATTGGAAGTTTGTAAGAAGGTGCCCTGAATGGAAGAGGGAAAGGAACAACTTTTCCTGTAATAATTGTTTCCCACTAGTTTATCATCACCAAGGGAGGATGGAAACATCTGTAGGATTTTCTAAAACCTTACAATTTGACCACATCAATATCTAGGTGTGCTGACCCTAAGGGTTTCATTAAAGACATGATTAGGGAAAAGACAAAATGTTTACTATTGAATCATCATTTCAACTTCCCAGAAGACATATTCAGAAATGAACTTAAGTTGATTAACCAAGAAATAAAGAAAGAAAATTGGTCGGCTTACAAGAAAAGCCTTGATTTTGTTCACCTTTTTAATGACGCATATGATCCTTTGAAGGATTTATAGCCTTGGGCCAAGAAGATTGAATCACTAATGGACATGTTTGAAGAGATCATGTATGATTTGAGCTAGAAAAGAGATAAATCTTGCAAACAAAGCCAGAGAAGGCTAAAGCAATTTTTGGTAAATCCTTCCCTGTTAGACATATCCCACGAGGAGAATATATGGTGTACAAATGAAGGGGATATAGCACCATTTTACCAGCAGGTGGACAAACCAATGATCTTAAGGGAAAGAGGCCACTAGAACCTAGTGCTCAATGTCTTCCATCTCCAAAGAAAAAAAAGGTAGAAGAGGGACAACAAAAGCAACATGAACAACTCTATTCTCCCTCCCAATCCCCAATACGCATGGATGAACAAGTTGTAGCTCATAAATTAGTAAAAATGGGGAATACTGGATAAATTTATGTCACAGCTAAGGGATTATAGGAAGGGGTACCTGAGGAGCCCAAGCATGCTCAATTAGATCTAACAGTAGTAGAATTTGCTGGCAAAGAGCTAGATCCATTAACTCAGCAAGCAAGTGACAAATTTATGTCTAATGACAATTTTGTTAAAGAAAGAGAATTTTTACAGTTCTTATGGAGGATTCATATTGATGAATTCAAGAGAAAATGCTAGAGAAAACAAGAAGAACAATCTGCCAAAGGCAAGGAGCAAATTGAGAATGAAATCAAGCAGGAGATGATTTCCAAGTTTGAAAAAATTACTCCTGAGGAAGGAAGAGCACTAGTGAGGACAGGAGTATTAATACTTCCCGAATGGGACATAGCTGATGCTATTATCTTTGATACTCTCAGAAAGGAGACAAAGACTGTCCATGTTACCAAAGTAGAAGTACAACAAGATTTGAAGGGTGTGAGGTTCAGTGAGGATCATGCAGCCATGCTTATGTGGCAGTTGAAGAAAAGAGATCCTAGAATAGTAGTGAGGATAATGAGGCTAATCATTCAGGTAGCCTCCTAGTGCAAAGGGTTGCAGAAACATGGGTTGTTGAGGTAGCAGGTATAAATTTGGAATCAGCTATGTTTGGTCTAGGTGTAGCCCAAAAATTAGAAAATGAACTCAGGGTCTTAAGTGAGAAATTTGAAAGAGTTCTAGGTGCATACAATGAGGAGAGAGTAAAATCTATTGAGAAATATAAGAATATTGTTGAACTGGAGGGTAAAAAATTGGAACATTTTGTCCCCCAGATGATGATTTCTTAGGAACCTCACCAACCTTCATCATCCATCTCATGTATGTCACTTATCCTCCTTCTCCCATGCCATCAAGCCTTGTTACTCTAACGAATGTGGAAATGGAAAGAGATAGATTATTCAAAGAGAGGAAGAGGCTAGAAGAAACTTCAGAAAAAGACCTTAAAGAATCTTCAGCCTACAAAGAATTAGAGGATTGGGTAAAATAGAGCCATACTAATAAAATATACTCTATCCTCTTAAGATGTGCCAAGTAACTAAATCTGGCTAATCTTTATTTTTTAGGAAAGAGGGTTTTTAACATTATTAATGAATATGATGCAGATAAAGATCAATGACATTTGGTCATAGACACCTGGAAAGGAAAAGCAGCTGAAGTGAAATCTTTCTATTCCATGTCCAAAGAAGAGAACAATATTGATATTGTTTTGAATAGAACTCACAAAAGTCTAAAATTAATGGCTGACTTGGATATCAAATGAACTATCCTAATCAGGAAGGTGGAGACCTTGAGGAGAGAATTTTCAAAGGACAGGTATGAAATGTACCCTAACATGTTTAAGAAAGATGGTGACATAAAGAATGAGGTGCTATAGTTGAGACAAATAAAAGAAGCAGTAAATGCCTGGACACATAGCATCATTACCTTAGAGGGCACTATTTTATTTGTCCAAACTATAAATATCATTAACAAAGCCAAGGAATTTTTTGAGTTCTGGAAAGGAGAAGTTAAGAAGGCAAGTGCCAGCTGGGGTGAGGTCATCAGCAAGAAGGATGAAATCCTTGGTTATAACTAGCCAAATGATGAGGTGTATGCTTCTTGGAAGGATAGGTACACAATAGTTGATCCGGGTTAAGGTGAAGATATGCAAGTGGGTGATGAAGCCTAACAAGGCAGTTGATGTAGTTAAGAATTGAGATTCTACATCACCAGCCTCCAAGTCAATGAGTTCCAAATGGATTTCCCTTAACAAATAAAAGGCAAATGCAATCACCATGTGGCCATAAGGCAACAATTATGTTGGAATATCTTGTAACAAAAGTGGTTTTTCTATCCACTTGTTATTTTTTCCTATTGTATTCTTGAATTTTGTCTTTTAGCCTAGTCATCTGAAGCTTGTTGCATCCTTAACCTTTAAGGATTCCGAGATGACTAGTGTTAGCTATAAGTAGTAAGTTGTAACATTTTGTAGAGGATGGTAAAATGAAAGCTGTGAGGCAGATTTTTTAAGAGGTCTAAGCTCAAGTCTTGAGTCAATTTGAATGTACTAAAGTCAAGATATCTTTAATAAAATTCAATGGAATCTCCATTTTGATACAACTGATGTCTTTTTCATTCACTTTTAGTTCTTGTATGTTTAATCTGTAGGGCATTTTAAATGAACTAGTTATAAGGTAGTTTTGTCATTATTTGTGAGTTGCTTTCAGGAAGGGTTTAAATCTTGCAAATAGTTTTAGAGGGTTAGGGTTTATGCAAGTATTTGATACAGGGGTTTGAGAATGAAAGGATAGTCTTTAAGATAGTTTATCTGAAGTTTTACTTGTGTTTCAATTAAATTGTCTATGGTGGATATATGTTTTATTGTGACTCTATGGCCCATGATTAGGCACTGGTCAGATTATGATAAGTCGTCATTATCATCAACTCAATCAAATATAAATCAATGTTTACTTTTATTGTTTGATGTATACATGTCTAGATAATTGTGTCAAATACAATTCATTGTAGTGATTCCTTGAAGAGTGAATCAATAGGTTAGCATTCCTAAGTGAAGTGGCAAAAAAGAAGAAGGATCATGGATCCTTGATCCACTGTCAAATTTGCTAAAAGTTAGTAATTTGTTGAAGGTGCACACGCCTGGGTTTGTGGAGCCCAAAGTGAAGAAGGAATATTTTCCTTTTCAATTATCCTTTTCCCTATATGAATCTGGATTGGGAAACAAAGAGTCAAGCATTTATCATTACATATTGATTCTACAAGAAAAAGAGCTAGCAAAAAAACTTTGATGGAAACTCTAAGTGAAGGAATCTCAACCTCGAAAGGTAACACTGCTTCAGCGCCATATGCAAGGGAAAAAGGAGTAGCCCCAGTAGGAGTCTGAATACTTGTTCTATAGGCTCACAAAGCCAGATTTATCTATAAGTGTCAATCTCTACCATTCTTACAAACTATTCTATGTAGGATTTTAAGAAATGTTTTGTTTGATGCCTCTGCTTGACCATTTCCTTGCGAGAAGTAAATGGAGGACCAATGTTGTTTAATATTGAATTTATTGTAGAGTTGTTTAAGGTCCTTATTTTTGAACTGGTCTCCATTGTCAGTGATAATCTTTGAAGGAACTCTATATCGACAGATGATATGGTTCAGAATGAATAGAGAGACTATCTTGCCCGAGGCAACGGAAAGTGGGACAACATCTACCCATTTAGTGAAGTAATCAGTAGCAGTGATAATAAACTTGTGTCCACCTAATGAGTTGGGATGAATCTTCCCAACAAGATCAAAGGCCGAGCACTAAAATGGCCAATGAGCTATAGAAGGAATGATCTCCCTGCCTGGAGTATGTATCAGGTTACCATGTTTTTGACACTTTTCACATGACTTTGCAAAAGCTACTATGTCAATCTACATCGTAGACCTATAGTAGCCCACCCCAAGCAACCTTCAGGCCATGGAAAGATCATTGGAATGTCCTTGACAGATGTCCTCATGGATGTCAACAAATGCTTGGTCAAATTATTCCTTTTCTAAGCATCTAAGAAGTGTTCCATCTAGACCCCTCCTATATAAATCATCAGCAATAAGAGAATTGTGAGAGATGTTCTAGGTAAGGTTTATGCATTCAGATCGGTTAAAGGTTTTGGGTATAGTTCCATCACAAAGGTATGAGTAAATGGCACCATAAAGGGATGACTCATGACCAACAAGGGTACAAATGACATGGGTTTCTTGGGAGTCATAGATAGGGTGATAAAGGAATTCAAATCTGGATTCATGTTTCTCTAATTGAAGGAGTGAAGCAAGTGTAGCCATAGCATTAGCTACTTTTTTTTTTCTCTAGGGATTTGCTGA
>MU224442.1:966497-981430 GCA_018584345.1 Thuja plicata
GGCATGCTCTATTGACATCTCTAAAATTTGTGCAAACTCAAATGGATTTGTCATGTTTGGAAACTGGTACAATGTTTGATATCCATTTAGCATAGGCAATAGCTCTTATGAATTTCACACCAAGGAGTTTCTCTAATTCTACTTTGATTAGGAGAGCTATGTGAGGATGCATCTTTCTCAATTTTTGTTTAACAAGTTTTACACCCGGAGCTATGGACAAGTGATGCTTTATAAGATTAATGTCCAACCCTGGAATATCTGAATAAGTCCATGCAAAGTTTATCTTTTTTTTTTTTGTAAGATTCTTTTTCTTGCAGCGACAAAGATTCAGCCAAATGTATGATCTGTGCAGCCTCATATGTACCCAAATTGACTGCTTGTGTTGGTTCAATAAGAACTGAAGATTGATCTTGAAATTAGCTAGGGAGGTGATCAAGTACCTCATCCTTAGGTGCCTTAGAGAGGTTTTCTCCCTTGGATTTGTCATTTCTTTTTACTTTTTTTGGTTCTAACACCACCACATAGTTGTTTTCGCCATCAGAACTCCTATTCTTTTGATTTTATTTTATTTTTATCTTGTAACTAAGGTACTTGATGTCTGGTTGTATCATGTTGGTAGCCGGTTCCCTGGTGCAAGAGACTACAAGTTCAACAACATTTAGGTAACAAGATATCTTATAATCATTTTGAAATGTTAAGAGCTTAGGTTCTTGATAGCGTTGGTACCAAACAATGAGGTCAAGATGAACAAGAGGCAAGTCAACAACTGGCTCAAGGTTATAAATGTGAATGATATTATCACTGGTGACCAAAGAGTTAGAGTCTGTCAAGTATCCTTCTAAGCTACCCAAATCAAGATTCATCCTAACAAGAAAAGAATCATCCACTAAGGCAACATGTGTGTTCAAATCCTCTAATCCTAGACATGACTCATTGGCTACCTCGGCCTTAGAACTATAAGTCTGGATAACATCAATATCCCTATCAACTATGGAAGACTCAGAGAAGGAATCCCATTCATACTCATATGAACTTGTGTCTTAACTGCAACTAGGATGTTTACACCATGAAGGTTTGGGACCTTTTGATGTGGAAGGTCTAGTGTTATCAAGGGTAGCACCTCTTCTTTCCATTAAACAAACAAGATTCTTGCATTGAGGTTCTCTGAAAGGATCTTCTACATCCGATTCTTGTTCTAAAGTTGCAACTGACACATGAGCGAACGAAATATCTAAATCTCCCTAGAGGAGTTTAGTGGAAGGGACCCAATATTCACACATGTCTTCCTGATTTGTCAAACTAGGTACATATTATATTTCATCCTCACTATCTTACTTATCAATGATAAGAGTAGTGTGCTTGTTGTGATTCACAAATCCTAGGCCAACCGGCTTCTTATACTTGCATCCAAAAAGAGCATGATCAAGAGGTTCGGCTCTAGCATCCAATATGTTATTAAGAGGGCCATGTCCAGGATAACCCGTCTATCTGAAAAAAAAGTATACCCTTGTCCGTAAGCCTTAGGAGAGGGAGAGAAGTTCTCATTGTGCATATATTTCTCTTCTCTATAGATCCAATCTCTAACAAATTTCTCTTCTTTGTCATCTTGAATAGGCATCAAGGACTCTACAAACATGCCAAATAAAGTCATAGCTAAAGAGGAAGGTCTCTTTTCTTTTGAAGGTTTGCCATAGGACCGAGGTGAAACTGGTAATTTTGTGAGGGAGATGAATTGATACCCCCCATGCAAAGGTATACCGAATTGAGCTTGTCTTTACATTCAGCTAAGGTCACATCAAAGTCTTCCACTTCTCTATTGAGGGGAACATGAGTTCCTACTGAAATTGAGTTAACAGATAAAGTGTTATCCCCAGGTATACAAATATCTATTCCATTATAGGGGAACTTAACACACTGATGATAGGTAGATGATACAACTTTCATATCATGAATCCACAGTCTACCAAGTAAGATATTATACGCAAGGGGGCCATCATTAATAATTTAAAATAAAATATCTTTTTCAATAGGGCCAATCCTAATAGGAAGGATGGCCAACCCCTTGGAACTTCTTTCTACCTCATCATAGGATTTGATAGTGATCCTTTTCATGGTACTATGTTTTTTTTCAGAATAACCCAACTCTTTTAAAAGACTAAAGGAAAAAATATTAAGCCCAACACCCCCATCTATCAACACATGCCTAACACAGGTTCTGTGGATCATGACCTCAGTATGAAGAGCAAGATTATGTGGGTGGATCAAGGATTTATCATCATCCTCTAAAAAGGTAAGGTAATGAGGGCTAGCAATGTGGTTAACCATGTTCTGGAATTGATCAACATCTAAGTTGTTGGGGGACATTTTCCATGTGAAAAGAATCCTTAAGGACTTGGTTGTGTCTCAGATACAACTCTAAGAGGTCAAAGATCAAAATCTAAGTTGGGGTTCTTTGCAACTGATCAAAAAGATTATAAGTAGACTTAGGATTAACTATTGGTTTTGAGGCGACATTGTTGGATGCCACTTTCTTAGGTTTACGGGGATGACTTGAATTGGGTCCTCTAATGACAACGGGACCTTGACTTTGTTTGACAGCATTGAGAGTTTGTGATGATGCTAAGAGTTAGGACCCCTTAGCACCATGATGGAATCTTCATCAAAGATAGGAGGAGATTCCACATCTAGATCATAACCATAGGGATCTTTACCCCTCAGCATATTGACATTTTCATCTACAAATTCCAGCATGTTGGTAGTATTCTCCGCATCTATGTAAGTGTAATTGATCTTAGCTTTTCCATTCATAGCTTTAGGGGTTTCCCCCTTCTCATACTTGGGAAATGGTTCCTTGAATGCCTTATGATCAGTGTTGGTGTTCAATCCATCTATCTTAAGTTTTCCATTCTCAATGAGATCTTGAATAAGATGCTTGAGTTTGTAGCAGTTTTCAATGTCATGTCCAATACCATTGCACAAAACGTGAAAAAGGATTTCTCATCCCACCGATTTGGTTTAACATCAGGTATATAATGTTTTGCAGGATCTTGAGTATGTTAAAGGTTGTTAGCAATGAGATTTTTAAATACATCCTCATATGAGTCACCAAGCTTTGAAAATTGACGTCTTTCTTTCTTAGGCCTATCTTGGTATCTGGGCTTGCTCTCTTGTTGATTAGATGTATTGAGATTCATGGCTTGAACAACACGAGACAAGTGCAGAACAGTTTGATCTTTGGGTTGAGAGGAGTCCACAACTCCATCAATGACCACTTGTTTGTTCCTATTCTAGTGTGGATCTTTCCTTTATCCTTGTTAGAGTTGTTAGTGTTTTTTTGACCATTGTTGTTGTTTCTATGTTTGGTCAAAATTTCATCTTCTTTCAAAACATCCTCAATCCTACATGCGGTTTCAACCATGGTGTCAAAGGAATAAAAAACCATCTTCCTAACTTCATACCACATTTTGGGAACCGAGTTGATAACAAGGATTTCAATCTTTTCATTTTCAAGAGTGGTTCTAGAGTAGCGAGAGCATTGTCATCTCCACCTTTGCAAGAAAGTGACAAAGGATTCCCCTTGGTTTTTCTTCAATTTGCATAAGTCCAATATGGTGATATATCTTGAAAATTTGTATGCAAAGTGTTGAACAAATCTATGGAAAAGCTCTTTGAAATTCTTGATGGGAGGAGTTATGTTGTTGAACCATTCCATTGCTTGACCCTTAAGAATCCTTGGCAACAATCTCATGAGGTATGAGTCATCTTGATGGAACTCAAAAATTGTGGTATAAAATTTTCGCACGTGGTCATGTGGATCTCCATTCCCATCATACTTGTCATATTGAGGGATCTCAACCTTTCTAGGGAAGTCTTTCGTGTTAACACTTTTGTCAAAAGGATTAGGAAAAATTGAGTCCAGTGAGAATGAATTCTTGGGTGCTAAAATCTTTTCCATCGTGATCTTAAGTTGTTTTATCTCCTCTTGTTGAGATGGACCTTGCTTCTTAATCTTCTTTTCCACATCAAAGTTGTAGGGAACTCTAGCACCCTTGTTGACTAAACTCTCTAGGAAATTGTCTATGTTTTGGTCTATATATTTCTCCACTTACTGTTGGAAAAGTGTCTCTTGTTGCATTTTTATGAAGTCTCAGGAGGTTAGGTAAAAGCTTGAGCTCCCATACTGTGAACCATGATGAGCACATTGTGAAGGTTCTCTTGAGTTCCTAAGAGGTGTTCATCTCCTATAATGATCATGTCTTGAAGCCCTTCTTCCTGTAGGACTAGGAGATTGTGATGGCATTCTTGAATTTCTTCCACTTCACGGAGTCTCAGGAGGAGTGGATGGAGGAGATTTGTTTCCACCACTAACACACATGTTGTTGAATTGGTCATTGATTCACTGAGCCAAGAGTCTATCTTTCTCCTCTTGGAAGGATTTCTTTTCTATTTCCAACAAGGTTTGTCTCTCCAACTCTAGGAGTCTAAATTACTCTTCATTTTCAGCTTGTTCATCTAGGAAGGATTTCTTTTCACACTCAATCCTCTTAATTCTTTCGCTCATGTATCTTGAATATGTTTTGAGTGGTGAACTTGCTCTTGAATTTTTAAATAAGTTGTTGGTATAGGTTGCATTTACATGAGTGTCATAAAGTTCATCAGCTTAGTTATCATGTTGTGATTTTTCATCTTGATAGGATTGCCTTGTACCTCTCTCAACCCTTTGGTGTGCATCCAGATATCTAGTTGAGATAAGGGGTGAGACTGATCAAATTTTATGAGAGGAACCACCAAATGAAATGGTATCTCTATGTTTCACAAATATGTCATCAAGACGTTTATCCATGTCTTCCCTCTCTGTCCAAGTCATTGTGTAACTCATATCCATATCTGAGTGAGAGGATGCTAAGGAGGTACCTAACTCACTAAGGTGACTCTTGGAATCAAACCACACTTCTGAGTTTTCTTAGGTGATTGATCAAATATGGGTTCTTTTCCCTTATGTTTTTGGAAATTTTGTACTAAGGTTAATTGGTTGAAGACCACTTGAGGTCATTTTCCTTGATTTTCTTGATATCTTGTTGTAACTGGAATGAAAGAAAAGGTACTAGCTGATAGGATGACCCTAATAAACATTGGTACCAAAATAGGATAGTAAAGGCATTCACTTGTCCAAAAGAGAGGTGGTAAGATAGAATATTGCAAGAGTTATAAATCAACACTGCCACAGAGGTGTCCAATAAATGGGTGAATACCCTAACACATATGGATCAGGAGGATGATTTACCCAAGTTATATTGATTGAAATTGAATTGGTATCAAAGTGAATGGAAAAGAGACTACCAAAACTCTCCAAGTGTATTATCAAAGAATCTAAAGGTTTATCTTCTCAACAAGGATGATTTCTAGCTCACCAACTCCAACCATGCTCACCTGTGAAATCAAAGGTTACTAGTTCAAGAGGTCAAAACACAAGAATCCAAATTGTAAACAAGCTTTTAACAGCGGGGTAAGTGACTTAATATGATCTGGATCAACCAGGGAAACCTTAAAATGATAGGGCAGCAATCAAACAAGTTGGCAGATGATAGCAGATAGAAATAGAAGATAGTTTTTTGCATGAAGGAATGAATTCTCGCGTGAGGATTACCATAGGCTCAAGCGAAAATATGCAGTCTGGTGCAAATTAAACTGCACTGGTGTGATAGAATAACCCAAAAAGATAGTATACTGGCAGAATATTGTACGACGATTCACATAGTATCGCACGAAGAAACATAGGGAGTCACGTGAAGAAACAGTTTTCTCGCGCAAGGGAAGGAAACATACCTTAGTTTTTGTTTATTTTACTTGACCAACTAGATCAATTAACAGATTTTATCATGAATCAGGCATGCAAGACAGCAATCAGGGAGTCCAAGAAAGCAAATTTATTCAAACAATGAGCAAAGGACAAAGCAACCTTGCACATGAACAAAAATAGTGTCATAGTATTTTACTCTCTAAAGATTCTACTTGTGTATGTTCTCAAAATGTTTTTCAATCATGCACATAGTCCTAGAAAATAAAAAGTTGGTCGTACTATGGTTTGTAGTAATGGTCAACTCTACGACTTTTGAAATCTCAAGTGGGCGAAGTCCAATCCCAGCACACCAAGGTTTTGACATAGTCTGAGAATTTAATCAATCAGGAGTTGCTGAGGAGATCTGACAACCCAACAAGAGTCCACACCTATGGAGATTTCTTCCACAAGGACATTTATATAGAGGTTGTTTCTACCATGGTATAAATGGCTATTACCGCTTGAGGTTCCATCCACATGGTTTACCCAATAAAGGGAATGACCACTGCGGTTAACCCTCTCTAACAAGGAAGACTCACAATATGAACCACATGGGGACTTAGTTTGAATTCAAGGGTTCCAAGTTAATGATTCTCCCAAAAGGGAAAAGAGCATAATCCTCTAGCCTCTTCACCTCACCCAGACATAGCAAGCAAGATTAATTGACCCACTAATTTGAAATCACCTCAACCAAGGTTCGTATATCAACAACAATGACCACCAATCTCAAGAGAGAAATTACCATCAAAAGTTGAAGACCAAACCAAGTGGGACCATGAGATAATAAAAAATTATTCCCTACCTACAAGGGGATCTATCATCAAGAAGAGCTTCGCATGTAAAACAAGCGAATGAATCCCACTCTCTCAAGATCGCCACAGATAGTGTTCATAGGGCCTAATTACTATGTGAAACATATATGGAAGAAAGAAAATCTAGGTTCATTCTTTAGAGAAAAAATTGGAAATGTGATCTATGAAAGTAAGAAACACTCAAGCTAAACACATGAGAGGTTTATTGTTATTTACAAAATCCAAATGTTATAGAGATGCAACAAAATACCTCAAATCTAAAGCAACATGAGTGTTTTGATGTTTGTCCACACAAGTACAAAGTATCCCCATGATCAGATCAGAAAACCACAGCAAATAGTAAACATCAAATGTCAGTGGTAAAAAAAAAGTAGAGATATAAAAAAAAACAACAATAAATAACAAATCTCTGGTGTCAGATCTCGTGCAAAGATTCAGCACGGGCCGCGCGAAGAAATACACAGTATCGCGCAAAGATTTGCACAAAACCGCAAAACTTCGCATGAAAATTCAGAAACACAGAGACAAAAAAATAACAACAGTTAAAAATAGATTTTTGTCTGATGCACAAGTTCGTATGAAAATTCACCACAGGCCGCACGACAAATCTCCACGGATCGCACGAATTTTTACACAGACAAGCCGTATGGATGAAAAAAACAAATTTGCAAGGAAAAATGAAAAATGAGGCCAGATCTTCCTCACGGTGGGTGCCAAAAATGTGTGCTAAAATGTTGACACACTTCTATGAATCATTATATCCAAGATTTCTCAAGAATGAGGTCTTGAATGGCAACTCAGATTGACCTAGTTTGTGCCCATGCAAGTCCACCATAAAATGAAAGATTCAAAGAGGAAAGCAAGAATGCTAATCTCCATGATCACCAAATATGCACTAAAAATGAGAATGAAAGCTATTCTCTATGATAACAATGCAAGATTATTCTATGAAAGGAAATACAAATGCAAGATTAGTCTATGAAAGGAAACATGAATCTAATCTAACATGCAAGTGAAAAATTAATCTAAATGGATTGTCATGGGGGCATGACAGAAGAAGACAAGAAGAGAGAATTTGAAATATCCAAGCTCAAGTGCTCAAATTCTCCTCTAAAGTTACTCTCAAAACCTGCAGCATAACAATAGCATCAAAATTCTATATCTGATGAGAACGAGAGGTTTTCCTTTTAAAGAGCAATGGACGATAGAGATTAAAAGGAAAAAAGAAATGAGCAATGGTGGAGATTAAATCATGGTTGATCCATGTGCTCATATCTTCAAAAGGCAAATCAAAGGCTATGATTAAGAGGCAAAAAGCCAACCATTTAGGAATATGTGTGAAGAAAAAGGAGCTTTATTTATTTTATGTAATTAATTCCCCTTTTCAACACAAAGAGGGATTTAAGTGGGGATTTTATTTATTTAATTAAAACAGGGATTTTCTTTTAATTGAATAAGATTATTTTATTTAATAAAAAGGGATTGTTTCCTTTTAATTAAATAAGATAATTGATGAAATGATCAAACCTTAGGAAATATTGAAATAATTGAATTAATTATGATTTCATCAAGGAAATTTATTTGAATTAAAATGTTGCAAAGCATTGATTCGGGAATTTGATAAATTGATTCTCTCATTTGATAAATTTGAGAATGGGGGCCCATAGTCTAGGTGACCATTTTAGGGTGCATATAGAAAGGTCTTCACATGATTCAAGAGGTTACCTTTACCATTGTAAGTCTCCAAGTGAGGTATTTCCATGTATTGATGGATAGACACATGAATAATATCCAAGGACAAAGGACTATGAATGCCACATGAAGAAGTATTGACTTTGGATTGTGTCATTGAATTAATTTGTTGTTGCGAGGATGAAACAATTTGAGAAAGACTATTGATACTTGATTTAGTAGAAAGATTATGCTGAAACATGCCTGAAACGTTTGGACCATTATGGGAAATGGAAGGAACAATAGAATATGAAAATGGAACATTGTTGTAGGTAGGCATAGATGAAAGTTTGGTAATATGTGGAACACTTCAAGGAGGAGGAATAATAAGATTAGGAATGCTTCCAAGACTAACACATATCGGATTGATGTTTGAAACAAATGTAGTCATGAAAGGAGAAGAATTTGAGCATAAACACTAGGTAAAGAGATAGGAATTAGAGTAGAAGTCTCAACACTAGTGGGAGCTTGAGTCACATAGATCTTTGGCACAATCCTTAAGAGGTTTAACATTACTATCAATGGGATGAAAAATAGTGGGTAAGACATTAACACCATGTTCATCCTTGTGAATCCACTTCCTCAAGCCCTCTACCAAAGAAATAACTTTCGTATTAGAATTTTCTTGACCTAACCATTGCTCACTTTTTAAAAGGTAATGGGAAATTTTTTGTAGTTGCAAAAGAGAGACTCTTAAGGTATCCTATTCATAACAAGTAGAGTGGGTAGAATAATTCTCATCAATAGTAGGAATGTCATTAGTAAGCATGTGTGTCTCATCAAGCTTCTTAGGAAACAAAGAGGAATTGGGATATAAGGAACCCATAAGTCTACAAATACTCCTAACTAGAATGCTATAGGTTGGACTCAATGTAATGACAAAATGATATTGTATTCGAAAGTTATACCGAAACCTTAGAAAAGACCACGATGTTTTGTCAAAAGAATTCAGTCCCTTTATAGAATAATATATATTACCAACACTTGAAGGACTAATAGCTAGTTAGAATGTAGTTGAAAAGAAAACTATGAAACGATGGTAAGAGAGAAGCCCAGACAAGTTAGAAGAATAAATGAAGTTAGTTGTCGATGTTATTAAGAGAATCTATCTAAAGATTACATATTAGTATTTGTATTTTAAAACCATTAGTCGTTAAAATTAAGGGGTTTACTATTGAAAAATTTAGTAATTCCTTTAACTTGCATAAACTTTTGCTTCTAATTTTAGAGTTTTATCTTTTTTCTTTACTCCTAATAATGAAAATTTTCATGGTGGGTTTCCAAATTTTTTTTGGATGTATCTAGACCTATCTATAATGAGGCAATTGTATTCATTCATCATTAGTTAATCTGATGCTTGATTATTGGTCAAAAGGGTATTGTAATCTTGTGAGCCAATACAATAATTTATCTATGTTTCAATTTTGTATCTCTTTTCTAATGATGAATTAAATGCATAATATACACATTGAATATAAATAATGTTACTCTTCAATTTTAGTTGATACTTATTGATGACTCTCTTGATATAAACAACACAAATGTTTAGAATGCTAGAGTATTTGATAAACTCTTCATTGTGTTTTTGATCTACAAAGTAGTCCACAAGAAATTACAGTAAATTTGCTCAATCTTGATTAAAAAATTCTTAGGGACTTAAAACAGACTAATAGCATAGACAAGAAGATTCTAAAGGGAAGAATCACCTTCATGATATAATCATCACAAATGTTTCGAATGCTAGAATAGTTAATAAACTGTTCATCTTTTGAACAAATGATGAACTAATAAGAAATGCATTACAATTGTTTCATTATATAAATATCTTAGGAAAATTAATGTAATATTAAAATTTAAAGAGACTTACCAAAAATAACAACTTTTTTATTTATTTAAAAAATATAGAGTAAGATTTGTAACATGGTTAGTAAAATTTGTATAATATTCTGTCCTGTACTATGCGAAACACTTTTCATCAAAAATAAATAAAATAATAATAAGTAACTCAACAATTATGAAATTTTGGGTATGCCACTAAGGAAGCTTTCAATGGAAAATATCCTTCAGATTCCTTCTTATTCTTCTTCACCTTCCTCCTTCAGTTTGGTGGAATTTCACTGACTCTTGAATCAACGATTATTTCAACTACCTTATGTATTCTACGCCTTATTTGCTTGCAAAAAGAAAGATACTACCACAATGAAATATTTGTTCAGAAGAATGTTTTCTGGTTCCTCATTTTCCTTCAGATGATCTTGTAAAAGTTCGCAGCAGGGCAGAGAATGCTTGGAATTGGACATATTATAAAACTGGTTCTATTAAATTAGTTTGATAAATGAATACTTCCATACTCATAGAAACTCCCAAGATAGCGATCTAACACCTAATACATTATTTTCCCTTGAAAGTGATGTGGCATGTGGGACATATAAAAACTTGGCATTAATACGAGTAATTTAAACCAGTTTAAAGATATAGCTGGTTCAAAACATTCTCTACATTTCCCAAATAAAATTTGGGTCATTCGAAGGAAAACTGGGAACCAACCCACATTCTTCAGAAGATTTCTTTGACTGTAGCAGGATGGGTAGGATACCATTTATTTTTCCTATGAATGCTCTGAATGCTTGATTCTCTCCTCACTTTCTACCATAACTTGAAGCTAATGTCTTTTAATGGTCTCAGAAGATAAGGCATCTGAAAGAAATACAAAATTCTAAAATACTATAATCAAGAAGGTATTGAACAGCAAATTTCAAATAGAAAGACTTTTTAGTATCAGGACTGGGTTGAGAATGATATTGGCAAAAGGATTTCATATCAAAGTTATTGGGAGTTGGTTTTGCAGGATCAATCAGCTTAATGAGAGTAAGTTTCAAGATATTAGCATTAATCAATTTCAACATCACATTATGCAAAGATTAAGAACGAAGTGTAAAATTATGAGAAGGTCTAAAAATAGATTACAAAGGAACCACACCTTTGGATTTTGTGACTACTTGAACAACAATGTTATTTGACTAATTGATAATCTTTCTAAAGCCCTTAAGTTTTTTCAAAATTCGCAATTGCTTTGACATGACTTCACTTGAATCAACGAGAAACATTGGAGTACTGATCTCAAATTGACTGACTTGACATAGATACTTATGAAGCACTGCACACAATTGAGAAAAGAAAGAGAAATCAGAAATCAATTTATTATCTCTAATGGATTTTTGTACATTAGCAATGAAAATACATTGTACATCAATATGAAGCACAAGGTAAGAAATCTGACCATGCAAATATTTAAATCTACCATTGAAATCAACCACTTTTTCTTTTACACCTTGTTTACAATACATCCAATCATTCAAACAAATATTATGACCAATATTGTTTCAAAATTATTGAATGAAATCATTAGCAGATTTTTGAAAAGAATCAATGGAATAAAGAGGCAAAGAACAATAACTTTTCAAGGCCTTATCTCAAAATGTTCTAGTATACAATTTAGCCATGAGTTTATGTTCATGAGAGAAGTCAATACATAATGTTTGAAAGGTGTTCACATGAGTCAAGGTGTTACCTTTACCATTGTAAGTCTCCAAGTGAGGTATTTCCATGTATTGAGAGATAGAAACATAAATAATATCCAAGGACAAATGACTAGGAATACCACATGAAGAAATATTGAATTTGGATTATGTCATGGAATTAATTTGTTGTTGCGGGGATGAAATAATTTAAGAATGACTATTGATACTTGATTTAGTAGAAAGATTAGTATGAAACATGTGTGAAAGGTTTGGACCATTATGGGAAATGGAAGGAACATTAAAATATGAGAATGTAACACTGTTGTAGGTAGGCATGGGTAAAGGTTTAGAAATATGTGGAACACTTCAACGAGGAAGAACAGTACGATTAGGAATTCTTCCAAGACTAACACATATGGGATTGATGTTTGAAACAAATGTAGTCATGAAAGGAGAAGAATTTAAGCAGAAACACAAGGTAAAGACGTAGGAATAAGAGTAGAAGTCGCAACACTAGTGGGAGCTTGAGTCACACCAAGATCTTTTGCACAATCCTTAAGATGCTTAACATTACTATCAATGGGATGAAAAAAATTGGGTAAGACATTAACACCATGTTCATCATTGTCAATCCATTTCCTCAAACCCTCTACAAAAGGAATAACTTTGGTATGAGAGTTTTCTTGACCTAACCATTGCTCACTTTTTTAAAGGTCATCGGAGATTTTTCGCAGTTATAAAAGAGGGACTCTTAAGGTATCATATACATAACAAGAAGAGTGGGTAGAATAATTCTCATCAATAGTAGGAATGTCATTAGTAAGCATGTGTGTCTCATCAATATTCTTAGCAAATAAGGAGGACTTGGGATTTAAGGAACCCATAAATCTACAAATTCTCCTAACCAGAATTCTATAGGTTGGACTCAATGTTATAAAAAAATGATGTTGTAATAGAAAGTTATACCCTGACCTCAGAAAAGACCACAACGTTTTGTCAAAATAATTCAATCCCTCTATAGAATTATATGTAGTACAGACACTTGAAGGATTAATGACTAGTTAAAATGTAGTTGAAAAGAAGAGTATGACACTATGGTAAGAGAGAAGCCCACACAAATTAGACAAAAAAATTAAGTTAGTTGTCGATGTTAATAAGAGAAGATATAAAGATTAGATATCATTATTTTTATGTTAAAACAATTAGTCGTTAAAATTAAGGGGTTTATTATTGAAATATTTAGTAATTCCTTTAACTTGCATAAACTTTTGCTTCTAATTTTTCAGTTTTATATTTTTTCTTTACTCTTAATAATGAAATTTTGCATGATAGGTTTCCAATTTTTTTTTGGATGTATCTAGACCTGTATATAATGAGACAATTGTATTCATTCATCATTTGTTAATCAGATGCTTGATTATTGGTCAAAAGGGTATTGTAATATTGTGAATCAATATAACAATTTATTTGTGTTTCCATTTTGTATTTCTTTTCTAATGATGAATCAAATACATAAATGCATAATATACACATTGAATATAAATAATCTTACTTTTCAATTTTAGTTGATACTTATTGATGATTTTCTTGATATGAACATCACAAATGTTTAGAATTGTATAAAAATTTGATAAACTCTTCATTGTGCTTTTGGTATGCAAAGTAGTCCACAAGAAATTACAGTAAATTTGCTCAATCTTGAGTAACAACCTCTGAGAGACTTTAAAAAAGACTAATAGCATAGACCAGAAGATTCTGAAGGGAAGAATCACCTTCCTTATATAATAATCACAAATGTTTAAAATGCTAGAATAGATAATAAAATGTTCATTTTTTGAACAAATCATCAGTCAATCAGTTTCTTGATCAAGTAAGAAGAAATGTATTACAATTGCTTCATTATATAAATATCTTAGAAAATAATTGCAATATTAAAACTTAAACAGACTTACGAAAAATAAAAACATACTTTTTATTTAAAAAATGTTAGATAATTAAATTAGTGTCATTCCTATAATATGCACTTACCCTGTGAAACACTTGGAACCTAAAATAAATGAAAAAACTAATAAGGACCTGAACTTTTCTGAATTTCTGGGTATGCCACTAAGGAAGCTTTCATGGAAAATATCCTTACAATTCCTGCTTATTCTGCTTCAACGCTTCTTTCCACTGCCTCATGTATTCTACGCCTTCCTTGCTTGAGAAAAGAAAGATACTGCTACAATGAAAAAAATGTTCAGAAGAATGTGTTCTGGCTCCTCATTTTCCTCCAGATGATCTTGTAAAAGTTCACAGTAGGGCAGGGAATGCTTGGAACTGGACGTATTGTAGAACTGGTTCTATTCAATTAGTCTGATAAATGAATACTTCCATACTCATAGAAACCCCCAAGATAGCGATCTAACGCCTAATACAAGAAATTTTCCCTTGAACGTGATGTGGCATGTTTGGGATATATAAAAGTTGGGCATTAATACGAGTAATTTGAGTCAGTTTAACGATATAGCTGGTTCAAAACATTTTCTACGATTCCAAATTTTTTTGGGTCATTCGGAGGAAAACTGGGAACCAATCCACATTCTTCAGAAGATTTCTTTCACTGTAGCAGGATGGGCAGGATAACATTTATTTTTCCTAACAATGCTCTGAATGCTTGATTCTCTCCCCGCTTTCTGCCATAACTCGAAGCTAATGTCTTTTAATGGTCTCAGAAGATGAGGCATCTGAAAGAAATACAAAATTCTAAAATATTAGAAAGTTCTATTATCAAATAACCAAAAATCAGATTAATTCATGATGAATGATTTATAATTGTTTTATTATTTAAGATCTGAAATACAATTTACCATGAAATATATCAAAAAATTAAAACTCAAAACAATAAAAGACTACAAATATGGAACTACAGATAATAGGAACTACTAGATATTCGAACAGCACCAGATCATGCTCACCCATAATTCTTGTTAGAGTCATCAAATATAGATCCGAGCACTGAAGGCAGATTATCACAATCAGAAGAAAAAA
>MU224443.1:3726-21720 GCA_018584345.1 Thuja plicata
AGCAGTTAATAACGAGGCTGGCCACTCCCCCGCTCATGGCCGGACCAATTTTTCCCCCTTCCTCCCCGTCGCTAGTAGCCCTAATGGTGAAGGCAACGGGGGTGGATCCCATGGAGGCGGCAATAATATCTGATGCGGGGCCACCTTTGATCACCTAGAGGAAGAGGAAGAACATCAGACAAGCCAAAGCAGAGCCAGTACCAGTGCTGGAGACATCCCTCCCCCGAGAAGTAGAGATCCTTTCTTCCAGTTCCCCAGAACCGGAGAAAGAAGCAGAGCCCGCAGAGGTCCCAGCCAGTCCCCCTTCGAAAGAGGAGTTTGATGTGTTTGCAACCGACGAGTTTGGGAATTTGCAAGGGGACAATACACAAGCAGGGACAGAAGTCCCGCAGACAGAACAAGGGGCTGCAGACCCAGAAGACTTGGAACAGGAACCTGCACAAGAACAAGAGCAGTAGGCAGAGGAAAAAGAGCCAGAACCAGAGATTATCTCCGGGGCTCAAGCAATGCAAGGTCTGGGAGTGGACCAACTAAATCCAAGTGAACAAATGGCATCCGCTGGGGGAACCGGACTTTCGAGAATAATCGTAACTCCAGCCGCCACGTTCCAAGGGCCACTCCCGGGAGCAACCTTCGGGCAGGTGATCACAGCGGCCCAAACTCTAAATCTTCACCCAATACCTCCCCTACTACCAACAGAGGAAGAAATCCTGGCAGAAGAAGGACAAGAAGAAGAAGAACAAGAAGAAGAGTAGCTTGAAGAAGAAATCCCCAAAGAAGCCCACCAAGGTCCAGACCCAGCAATAGACATACAGGACAAGGCCGAGGAGATGGAGGTTGACAAAGAAAATATTGCTGCAGAAGAAGTTGAGGTAGGGAGAGGAACGAATGAGGTCCATGCCACCGAGGAGCAACAGCCACCGGATACAGGGAAAGAATCAGGAGAACAAACTCTGGTAGGAAGGCCACCCCTCCCCCCTCAATGGCTGGTTGAGAGCAAGAAGAGAAAAGCTCAGTCCGCTCTGGTGATTCCTCTCTCCCTGGCCGAAATGATGGCCCAAGTTCAGGCCCCGCCGAAGGCAAAGAAAGCCCGGACAGTTCATACTCTTCGAACTGGGCCGGGCGGAGAAACAGTTGCCGTTGTGGCAACACCTCCCCCAGACGCCGATGAAGCAACCGCACATCCCGCAGACTACAATATTGCAGAGGTATCCCTAGGCAAGCGGGGAAAGTAGGGTGAGGTAGATTTGTTGAAGGAGGCAGCAAGGGCAGTGGAGGCCCGATACGAAAAGGAAGCCCAGAGGCTCAAAGCTGAAAAGGAAAAGAACACCAACCTTGTGGGGTTAGTTACTGAGCTAGCTCGACCAATCAACACCGCTCCTCCAGAGGCCTCCACCTTAGAAGAATTACCGCAGAGTGACATAGACTCCCTGCGAATGATGAAAAAGAAACCCCAGGCGGTGGATGAATGGATCACCCTACAGATAGGAAACACCCGGCGTTTCCTGACATCCACTCTCCCAGATTTATACATGGTCCGGCAGGTTATACATCAAGCGGAAGCACTTATTGAGCAGTGCGAGAGTGACACCAAAAATTACCAAGTGTGGAAGGTGGAGCTCGAAGAGCTCCTTACCTTGGGAGAAGACATAATTTCTGAATCTGGAATTCTGGGTGAGGAATCATTTGATTTTGTAAGAACTCAGCACTCCAGCTTGACCTCACATTGGAGGTAACCAAGCAACTGGTGGAGTCCTTGCAAGAAAAGGTAAATACTGTAAAATATTCTTCTAATTTATATAAGTCTTTTGTGATAAAGGCTTCCGGGGCTGATCCCCTTAGCACAGATACGTATACCCCCAAAGATTCAGTTTTGGGGAGTTTTGATGAGGTAATGAAATCCCGATATCAATCCCCGGAGGGGATAGATTGGGCCCAGATGGCGAAACTAACCAGCATGATACTTAAGGGTCACGACGCCGCGAGGAGGGCATATGAGTTTAAAGAAAATGTTTCAGACTTGGGGGAACAAGTTGAAGTGGCCAGGCACAAAAGGGCCAGCCTAAAAGAGATAGATGAGGATGGCATTTCTCGCCTCCTCCAGGCCTTCAACGTTAATAAGCAGCCTTGATCTTTCTCCGGGGGCCGGGGAGAACTCAAGTGTTGAGTATTCTTTATTCTTTTTGGACGTAAGTTCCCGGATCCCGGAGTCCCGGATCTAAAAATTTTGTATTCTTTAAAGTGATCCGTGTCCCAGTCCCCGAGGCTGACCAGTCACTTTCAGAAGCAGTTAATAAAGACTGTCATAAGGTAGTTGGCCACATCAAGGGGCGTCGGCTCGGCAGTTGGTTTTCTGACAGGGTGGTCTTCTCGAGGTGCCGCTCAGAGGTACATCTGGCACATTGGAGACAGGGCACCGCATTTCCCATTTATGAGGCATGTAGCCTCGGTCCTCGAGGGACCTACTTCCTTCCTTTCTCCTTTCTGGTTCTCTTCTCGAGACCGATTCTTCTGATGTATATTCTTATCTTATTCTTCTGACATGGCAGACCTATTCCGTCTCCAGGTCTTTTGTAGGCTGGCGTAGGTAGTACCGGCCCCCAAAAATTGTATTTTATTAAGGCATGATGTAAATAGGGTTAGGGTTGGAAAAGAGTTGTATAAATAGGCAAATCGGCTCATTTCTAAGGGTCGGCAAAATTGATGATTTTGCTGTCCATAACAGTAGCAAAGTAATTTCTCTTTTTCAAGTTGCAGAGCTCAATGCTCCATTGTTCTGTTCTCAATAGTTAAATGCTCCCCTGGAGCCACCATTGTATCATGCACCAGTGCTTGCTGGAAGGAACATTAACAAAGAAGGAAGAATTCTTGGCAATGATGTCGTTCGCATTCCTGCTTCTGAGTTAATGGTATTTCATATTTTGATGTTCTTTATTTCTTCTACTCTGGTATGTTAAAGTAGATTAACGACCTCTTTATTCTCGCTACTGATAAAATGCTAGCTGATGGTTATGTGTTTCTTCAGTATTTAGTGTAGTTTATCAGAGTATTATCGATGTTCCGGGCATTTCAGCTTGACTGTAGTTAGATGAAATACTTCTAACCCTGCAGGATCTTTTTCACTTTATTTGTTAAGTATAAAGCGCTCGGGAAAACCTTACTTTGATCAAATCTCCGGAGAGAATGAGTTGAAGAAACCAGCTATCCCCCTCAAAAATAGTCACCTCTCCCAACTGAGCCCCGCACCATCGTGACCCGACACCCAGGTGCTTGAAGGCCCAGAGGATTTATTTCTCCCGGACAACCTTTGCAGGCGGAGTTGGCCAGTTTCCCCGGAACCCGGTGACAAATTATGACTGTTGGCGGACCCGGTCAGCAAAACCCTGTCAACAGAAACTGGCGCTAGAAGGAGGGCATGAACTCGTCCCCCTCCCAAGATTCCAATTTTACACCTCCTGAGGGTTCCCCGAGTTGTAGTTTTAGGAGACAAGCCTTCAGCGAGATTGGATCTTTCTCCCGAGCTAGGTTTGAAAGAATCCTTAGGTCTGCCCCGAATCCTGGAAAGCTTGTCAAACTTGAGCCACCTACTCGAAAGAAATAGACCTCGAAAATCACACCAGCCACTATTGTTTGGGGGTCTAGCATACCTTAGAATACCCAAGCTTCTCAGGCAATCTCGGGAACCAGTGCCCAAACTACCCAATGTATAGTTCCCCCAATGGCTGCATATTTTGGAAACACCAGGTCCCTAATGGGTACTTTTTTGGGTGCAACTAATGATTTACCCTCTCACCCGGAGAAGATCTGCCCACGATACAAGCACCTAGGCTCACGGACCGCAGAAGAACACTTACAGGCATACAAAGATGTCATGAACTGACACCGGATCCAACATGAGGATGTTGTGACCCGTATGTTCACCTTGTCCCTAGGACAAAGCGAGTTGAACTGGTACCTTAACTTTCCTGCCAACTCCATCAATACTTGGCAGGATATGGAGAATGCCTTCCTGGCTACCTTTCGCATGCATATGGACCCAGCCTGGTCCCACAGCCAGTTCATCTCCATCAGGAAGGAACCCAATGAACCTCTTGCAGCATTCAACCATAGGTTCCAACGCGCCCTGAAGCGGTGCACGGGCCCTTTTATCCCATCCCCAAAAGTAACCATACAGACCTACCTTAACATGATGGACCCTTTCGTTGCCACTCTCCTTTGGAGAACAACCGCCGCGGGGGACCGGGACACCTTGGAAAAATTCTACAACCTAGCCCTAGAGCTGTCCTATGGTTTCAACAAATCCCTGGGCGGGATTGGGCAGAGCACACCTTTCAACACGGCCCCCGGCAGAACTGCATATGCCGGGGGATACAACTCCAATCTGGCAATAGGTGCCCCCTCGATGGCAATGAATCCTCCGCTACCCTTGGTAGACCAACAGGCACGGTATGTTTATCCGACCCAGACCCAGATGACGCCAGGTCTGGAAATCTTCCCTTGGAATCAGCCGCAGCAAGCACAACAACCTCAGACGCAACCATTCGGAGTGCCTTTCTTTCAGTCGTCCGCGGCTGGAGGATTGCCGCCCTCGACTCCGGATAATACTGCTGCCTTCCAAGGAGGCCAACAACAACAGCCGTCACATTGTGACACAAACACTCAGTTGACAGCCGAGGTTGAATCCCTCCGGCGAATGTTGTCCACCTTGACCATGGACATGGGCCAACTGAAGGCGGGGTCCTACGCGCCCCAGAATTCAAATTCCCAGAGGGGAAATATTTTCTCCGGCCAACAAAACAACAATGCCGGAGGAAGAAACTTCAACAATGGGTCTAGGCCCAATCAACAGTAATGGAATAATAACGCGAATATCGGAGGCCCACCTCTGAACCAAAACACCAACCAAGATGGTGCTGGACCATCACATTTTACACCAGTCGCAGACTTCCAGCCCATGACTAATTGGTGTAGATTACACGACACAGGTTCGCACAATGAGGTGAATTGTGCCACTTTGGAGAAGGTCATCATGATCTCCCAGCTGGACAGGCAGCAGTTGCGCGATACTACCCCTCTAGAACCTCCTATCCAGGAAACAACCCACAGTGCCTTCACCTGTGATACCATCTTCTTCGGGACTTCCGGAGAAGATGAAGAAGAATTTGAATTGCAGGGATTCTTTGACGAATCCATTCCGCCCTTCGAGGCCAACGCCTTTACTAACCCGCAGACTCCATACAATACTCGAAGTCAGGTTGGTAAAGGACCAGTTTACACGCCTGTGCCCCCCATCAAAGATACTCCTCCTCCCCGGAATAACGCAAATGACCGACTCGTCCCTCCAAAAGGTCCTAGCTCTAACCAAGCAAAAGATCTCACGGAGGAAAGTCACCAGTTTCCAGGGGGAAGATTTGACATTACGAAAGCGTTAGAACAAACCACCACCTCCATGACCCTGATGGAGGTTTTGTTGAACTATCCTGAGCAAAATAAATCCCTTCTGAGGCTCCTGGGAAACCCAGAAGCCGTCAGCCGCCCGCCCAAGACCGCCTCATTCTAAGATGCTAATGCGGCTGTCTTCTGAGGGAATAACGAGGATCCTCCCTTCTTACTAGGCCTGAATATACACGGCAAGAATATACATAATTTTCTAGTGGACTCTGGAGCTTCGGGTAATATCATGCCCTTGTCCATCTGTCAGAAGCTCGGATTCCACCCCACCCCGTCTAATGGCGCAGTAATCCAGCTGGATAAGACTGCTGTAAAAATGGTGGGGGAATTGAAGAATGTCTAGATACACCTTATCCAGGATCCCAGGATAGCCAGCATCATTGACATCCAAGTGGTGGACATCCCAAAGACTTACGGGATGTTACTAAGTCAGAATTGGTCTAAGTCCTTGAATGGATACTTTTCGACCGACTTCACCCACCTATGGCTTCCGTGGGAAGGAGAATCAAATAAGATCCGGGTCAAAAGTGAATCCCGAATGAAACACGCCCTTACTGAAGTTGGAAGGGTCAATGAAGTCTTTTTCTCCGAGACTTCCCTGGGGGTGTACAAACCTTTTGAAATTTTAACATTTGATTTCATCCCCGGAGAAGATCCCGCTGTACTACAGAGGGCCCAAGACCTAGAAGGAAAGATGAGGGTTGAAGTCAACTCTCAAGGTGCCACAGCAACCCTAGCCACACTCCTGTTCGGCACTTGGTGGCGAGTACACTACTAAAAACATTCAGAACTTGAGTGTAGGCCATGTCTCTCGATCGCTAACCGACATCTTGATACCCTCCGAAACAAACAACATGCAACTGATTCCCCAGGACCTAGTGTCCCTGTTGGATGCGCTCCTTTGGTGCCATCTCCCCGGGAATCCCAAACCCAAACACATCTAGAGGTAAAATCCACTTTCACGCTGGTAGTCTGGGAGATACCCCCCAAGTCCCCCAGCAAGAATCCAAAAACTACCCTGCCCCAGCCCCAGATTACGAACAATGACTTATGGACCCTTAAGTTCGATGGGTCCCGATCTAAACAAGGCTGTGGGGCTGGGGTAGAATTGATCAACCCACAACGGAAGTCCTTCCTCGCATCCTACAGGCTGCAGTTTAACTATACAAACAATGTCACGGAGTACGAGGCTTTGGTCCTTGGACTCTTATTTGCGTTAAGGAAAGGTATCACCTGCCTCCGGGCTCTGGGTGATTCAGAGCTGGTTTTTAAACAAGTCCAGAGTTAATACACATGTCATGACAAAAGGCTGGCCGCTTACCGCAACCGGGCTTGGAGCCTTATTAAAGATTTTGATGCCTTCGGCATTGACCTTATTCCCCGGCGACGGAACTATGTCCCGGATGCCCTCGCCATTTCTGCCAGCACACTTGAGCCGATGGCGGGCTCACAACTCCGGAGATTTTCAGTTGAGATGGTCCCCACCCCCTCCATCCCAGATAATGTCACCCACTTTCAGGTTTTTGAGGACGATCAACACATCCTAGCCTTCATGGCGAATGTTGGTATTTTTGAAGACCAGATAGTGGAGGGACGAGATCATGACGATACTGGGCAGGGTGATGAAGACGATGGGATCATGGACCTGCCCACAAACACCATCCCAAAGGGGATGGTTGCATTGGAACGAATCTTCGACTCGGACCCACGGGCCCGTGAGAAGGTGTCATCCTCCTCCAAAGGAGGAAAGTTTGAAAAGGTTAACATCGGCCAGCCCGATGAAGAAAAGATCATTCACATTAGTACCTCCCGCTCCCCTGAGGAAAAGGAAAAGATTCTCGCGGTTCTCCGAGAATACATTGATGTAATTGCCTGGGGTTATGAAGACATGAAAACATATGATACATCCATCATGACCCATACCATACCCCTGAAGCCTGATGCTAAGCCCTTCCGGAAGAAGCAAAGACCGGTCAACCCCCTGATAGAGCCTTTGATTCATCAAGAGGTGGAAAAACTGTTGTCAGCCCGGATAATCTTCCCAATCCGGAACACTAGGTGGGTTGCCAACCTGGTCCCTGTCCGGAAGAAAAATTGTGAGATCCGCCTTTGCGTGGATTTCCAAAATTTGAACAAGGCGTCTAAAAAAGATAATCACCCTCTCCCTTCATTGGATGAGGTGTTGCAGATAGTAAATGGGTCTCAGATGATGTCCTTCTTAGATGGATATTCGGGATACAACCAGGTCATGGTCAAGTATGAGGACAGAGAGAAAACAGCGTTTACCACTAAGTGGGGAACGTTTGCATACAGAAGAATGCCCTTCGGTCTGATCAACGCAGGGGCTACATTTCAAAAGGCCATGGACATTGCGTTCGAGGGCCTCATAAATCGGTGCATAATCATCTATATGGATGATTTGACCATCTTTTCCTGGGACAGGCGTGATCATCCTGCCCACCTCGCACAAATATGCGAGAGGTGTCACCGGTATGGAATATCCCTCAACCCCAAGAAGTGCATATTCGGGGTCACTGAGGGGAAGTTTCTCGGGCATATTGTCTCTGAGAAGGGTATATCCATAGACCCTGATAGAGTCGAAGCATTGCTGAATCTGCAGATGCCTGGCAGCAAGAAAGAGATGCGATCCTTTTTTGGAAAGATCAACTTCGCACGACGGTTCATCATAGGATTCACAGAAATAGTTAAACCACTCAATGAGATGATGAAAAAGGATACCAAGATTGAGTGGAGTCCTGAAGAAAGCGGGAGTTCACCCAAATCAAACAGACAATCATGGAAGCACCTGTCCTAGCTAGTCCGGACTACTCCCTTCCGTTTTACATTTACTCGTTTACTTTGCCGCATTCCGCTGTGGTAGTTTTGACCCAAAAGGTTGAAGGGGAGGAGCGACCAATAGCTTTCATGAGTTCCCCCTTCAAGAACGCCAAATTCCAGTATTCACCGCTAGAAAAATAGGCCTTTTCTCTAGTTCAGGCCGTGAAGAAATTTTGGCATTATATTCTCCGGAGCAAAGTACATGCTATCATTCCGGACCAGGTCGTCAAATCTCTGCTGATGCAGAGTGAATTGGGCGAAAGACGAGGGAAATGGATGGCCATCCTCCAAGAGTATGACTTAGAAATACAGCCCATGAAAATAGTCCGAGGCCAGGGACTAAGTCGAGCAATGGCAGAAGAAACTCCCCGCATAGAATGCCAAACTTACACGGTGGAGTCTATTACCCAAGACCCGTGGTATACCGATTTGGTATACTTGTTGCTAAACAACAAATGTCCGGAGGGGTTACCTCCCCACAAACGCCGCGCTCTGCGGATGAAAAGCGCACACTTCATGATCAAAAACTCTACGCTTTACCGCAAAAATTATGAGGGAGTGTACCTCCGGTGCATCGATAGAGACCAAGCTATAAGAATAATCGATGAATTCCACGGACAGTTTGGAACCGGGCATGGCTCAACTGACGCCACTGCCCATCAGATCCTTAGGGCCGGATACTATTGGCCCTGTATCTTCAAAGATGTTTACGCTCATGTCAGGAAATGCCATACTTGCCAAACAATGACACATCGTGAGCGTAACCCAGCTATGCCTTTACAACCAGTCTACGAGGCTAGACCCTTCACCCAGTGGGTGTTTGACTTCATCAAGAAAATCAACCCCAACTCCTCTGCCAACCACCGCTATATCCTTACTGCTACTGATTATTGCACTCGGTGGTCTGAAGCTATACCTTGCAAAAATAATACGGCAGACGTAGTTATCAAGTTCTTGGAAGAAAACATCGTCACAAGGTTTGGAATGCCCTTTGCTTTGGTATGTGACAATGGTCCGGTGTTTTCTTCAGCGCAGCTAATTGAATGGACCTACAATCGAAAGATCACTCTGAAGTTCTCCAGCAACTATTATCCCCAGGGAAATAGCATTGTTGAATCAACAAACAAAAATCTACTTGAAGTGATCAAACATTTACTAGAGCAGAATCCCCAGGATTGGCACCAAAAGTTGAAATTCGCCCTCTAGGCGGATCGCATTCATATCAAAGCCACCCTGGGGACATCCCCATTCTATCTGGTTTATGGTCAGAACCCTGTATTCCCAGTCAACTTACAGATCCCAGTTTTACAGTTCATGTAGGAATTTAACAACAGGGACAACATCGTGGAGGTTCGGCTCTTAAACCTGGTGCGGATGGAAGAACAGCGAGACGCAGCTCTTAAACATTTCGTACGTCATCAAGCAATGGTAAAAAGATGGTCTGACAGAAGAGCCCAATATAAGGCTTTTCGGATCTCAGATTTGGTCCTGTTATGGGACAAGGCCTGGGAGAAGAAAGGAAAACATACCAAGTTCCAGCGGCTCTGGCTCAGACCTTACTTGATCTCAGAAATCTACGGGGCAAATACTTACCGCCTTAACACTCTGACTGGGGAACCTGTCGTATTTCCCGTTAATGGACAGTTTCTCAAGCACTACTTCAAGTAGGGGTAAGTTTGTCCAAAAGTTGTATTATATGTAAAGTCTCCCACTTGTAAATATCCCCTCCGGGTGCCTCGTGCGAGGTACCCTGCCTTGTAAAAAGTTTCATCGGCTGTCCTCCGGGGCAGTCCTCTTTTGCCGTCTTTGTTTTCGTTTTCAGTTTTCTTTCAGTCCCAGCGTTTTGTCCTGTCTTGTGGGAATGGGAATGCTTCGCATAACTTGGGTTTCCGGTATAATGTCTACGGCATGGCCAACTTTAGAATCTGTCTTTAGCACGGTGGAGCCGGCCCGGTCTCCGGGGTTCGTTTCACAGGATGTGGCATGTTTTGAGCGACCTCCATTGGGCGTTCTCTCCGAGAATCTGGCAATCAATGAACAAAATAATAATATAAGGAACAAGTAATCGGACACACCGAGGGTAAATCGATTGTACTAATTGGTTGACTCGGGTCTGAAACTTTAAGAGATTCTTTCCAGGTCTGGAGTTTTATCCCCTCTTCGAACAATCTAAATATAGGTGGAAAGGTGAAAAAAGTACCACCATTAAATTTAGCTAAGCTTAAGCTTAATGGTGAAAGAAGTACCGCCTTCCCCCACCCTGAAACAAATAAATAACAAGAGGAAAAGCGGGACAGAACTCCGGTCTCCGGGGGAAATGAGCAAATTGATGACTGGTTCGATGTAATTAGTGCCTCTTCTCTATTCCTCCCAGAGGTCATCGGCTTGATTTCTTTCCAAAGCACACACGGCACCACTGATGAAGGAATACAGAATGACTCCTGCGTGGTTGGATTCTCTCAGACAAGTTTCTCTTCTCCTGTCAGATGCTCCGGTGGGCAGCCTGTTCCAATTTTGCTAACCAGAGATTCTGCAGTTCTCAAATGCGCTAAGGCATTTGCCCCAGAAAGTCACCATTTGTTATGCCCTACATCCTCGTCCCTACATTTTGCGTGAAAAATGTTGGGTCCCCCCTTTTTTTCTTTCTGCTTGCGGCTTAGCCTTGTCCTATTTCCCTTTTTGTTTCTTTCTTCAGGGTTTTCTTCCCCGGTGTGGTGTTTTGTTTGTTTGGTTTTCGTCTCCGGGACACCGATCCCAGAGGTTGCCTTTTGTTGGAAACTGGATTTCGGACTCTGGGATTATTCGTCATGATGTTCTTAAGGATATTATCACGAAGAATCCCCAGGCCCGGAGTCTGGAGGTTTCGATTGTCCGGAGATCGCCAGAAGGAGGAGGATTACCTTTTTACCGCGGGTATAAATAGAAATTATCTGTCACTTTCACATTTACCATGATTAAAACCTTCAAGCACTTAGAGAGAATTAAAGAGCAATTTCGAAGCGATTAACAGAGCATTTGCAGAGAGTTTGTGGTAATCAGCGCTTAACATCTTCTGTCATTCTCAGGCAATTGCAAGTGCTTCGTGGTGGTGACTCTGACAGTTCGGCAACTCGAGCTCATGTGGTAAATCCTCCCTTTCCTCCACCTTCTGCATTCTCAAGTTGGTACTTCCGCTTCCCCTCCTCTCTGTCTTTCTTCCGCTCTCTGGCTTTCCTTGGGTTTTTGTTTGGTCTTTTTGTGTGTTTTGCTTGTTCTGTTTCTCTGTTTCGTTCCTTCGTCTGGTTTGTTGTTTTCTGGTTTTGCCGCCCGTTGGTGGGTCAGCTCTGCCGAAGGGTTGTCCGCCCTCTGTGCAGAAGTGGTCTATTTGTAAACTTTGTAGATAGCTGTGTATATGTTTTTGCCTCATCTGGTTTTCCCGCGGGCGTCGTCCCACATTGTATATTCATGTATATATGTATATAGTTGTATATAGTCTATGTATATATCTCCTCATTTCTTTATATATATCCCTCAGCTCCATGTATATCCTTACGGGTGGCTTGACAAGCTGGTTGAGTCGCCTCTATGTCTGGTTTTTCGCCTCCGAGTTCGCTTCGAGGCAGAAAACCACCTATTTTAAGCTCGGCTCTCAGCTGGTTTCAAACAGGTGGTTTTCCCTCTCTTCCATGGAGTCTGTTAGAACCTCATTTATATCCCATGCGCGCAATCAATTCCAGCCAAGTGGCTTTCCCTTTTCGCGCGTTCGGACAGTTGGCTCCGCTGTCATCGCCATAACTTCCATTTAATACCTACGCATGTGGCGCCCACATGGGCTTAATGACTTGGCCCTTTACACGTCCTCACCAATGGTCATTCTCCAGGTTTTGGGTCTCCTACCACCATCCATCCCGCGTCTTTGCTAAGTGTGATAAAATTTCCCAGACCCGGATGTTTAATAAAATCTTAAGTTTATAATGTATTTCGCTTTTCGGGTATCTTTGCATGAAACTAACTTTTTAGGAAAAAGCAAACATCGCGGTGGTAAGATCTCCAGACCCCGGAGTAACTATTTTATTTTGATAAAAATAATCTGACGGTCGCTTTGCCTTACAGGTTCCCGAAATTCGTCTATCAATCATGTCTGAAGCATCCGCATCCTCTCCGCCCGGAAGTCCAGAACTTCCCTCAACGACCACCAGGGCAGCAACAAAGTCCAAGATGCAGAGGGCCCTGGAGAAACTGCCCCTCACCATGAAGTTCGTGCAGAACAACATCATTACGGGCTCAAAGATTGAGTCCAAGGTTAAAATTATAACCGACACCAGCGTCGGAACATGGGCAGAGATGCAGGCCTTGGTAAAAGTGATGCACATCCAGCGACAGGCTGGAGATCAATTAGCGATCAACGTCGAAGGGTCTGGGATCCTCCGGGAAGCTTGCTTCCCATGCTCCGTGCAGTCTCTGGAGCTTATCCTAATACTGGCTGCCAACTATAACTCTTCCATCCGGGTCGTCATGCTTGCGGCCACAAAACCCACAGGATACCCCACTCCTCTGGTATCCCTCAATTCAGACACATTCTGGGCGGGATTAGGAATTCCACAATTCGATAGAGCCACAGTAGTTACAAGGACTGACACCTTGGAACAATTTACACAACTGGAGGATGCTGCCCGGGTGTACATGAATACCCACTGGCTGAAGGCCCCAAAGAGGATGAAGATAGAAATCCCCCGCTCTGAATTCAAGGAGAGCATCCAGATGGGGATAATAGCATTGGCCCGGGTATTTGGGCAACCCTCCGCCCAGGATTTTGCCAAATGGATGTACTATTTCCTCCTTGTCATCTCCACTAAGGGAGAATTCTTTGACTAGGCCACAATAATCTCTAATCACGTCGACTCCCAGTTCCTTCAGCTGGGCAGGAAGAAGAAGTTCTATATGTCTTCTAATGTTTTTTGGGCCCTAGCACAATAGAGGCCCCACTCCAACGGCCTACTTACAGATGGCGTGCTCGGGATTGGCCAAGAACAAAAAGCACCGTGGGACCATTTTTCACAAATTCAATGGGAGGCCAGCTTCCCCAGTTTCTGTCGGGTAAACGATGCATTCATTTACTACCATCTGCTTACACCCACCTGAGATGTCGGATACCGCCTGTCCACTGAGGCGATGAAGCTAGTCAGTAGTTATGGACACTACTATATTTAGTTCCAGCAGCATACATACATTAGGGTCACCGGCTTCTCCAGGAAACCCTACTTGTTGCCCAGGCATTGCGGGAACAAGATCGTGCTGTTGAAATACTGCCGGCAAATGATGGAGTTGCACACCTTCTTTTCCCTCAAGAAGGTCCCCAATGTCTCATTCCCAATCAACCGTGGGAACTACACCTGCAGTCTGGCCGCTGCAAAAGAGGCAGACAATGAGCTGAAAAGTTATAACCTGCAAGAGTTCTATCTGGCGCGGAAGAACTTTGATCCGCATGGGAAAATAGCAACGGCAATGCCCCGGGCTTTAGAGCACCATCAAATACACATGGAGGACTTCTGGGAAGATTGCCAAGATGACGTGGAGGTGCGAAGCCGGCACTATGTCAGGATGACGGCCGGAATGATGCAACTATTGAGACTCCAGAGGTTCCCGAAGAATTTCTCGGACACCGCCCCCACCATCGACCCCCAGTACAAGGCCAAGGGGATCAATAAAATGGCTCTGCCAGCAATGGATTGGGCCGCCCAGGAGGGGCCAATGATTGAGGACTTCACTCGGGAGGTGGTCGAGTGAAGTCATGACTATTTCAAAAGGGTGTGCCCCGGGAGTACTCGCAAAGCTCTCCGACCGGCGCCAAAGATAACGCCACAGCGGGACCCAAACTGACCCCGGGGGCTGGGACTTCTTTGCAGGGCGCAAATAAGGGAAAAGGGATAGATACTACCCCTCCTGCGCAAGAAGTCCCTATATAGGAACAGATCAAGCAGTCTGTGGTAGCCTCCCAGCAGATGAGGGAGCAGTTAATAACGAGGCTATCCACTCCCCCACTCATGGCCGGACCAATTCGTCCCCCTTCCTCCCCGTCGCTGGCAGCCCTAATGGTGAAGGCAACGAGGGTGGATCCCATGGAGGCAGCAGCAATAGCCGATGCAGGGCCACCTTTGATCACCCGAAGGAAGAGGAAGCACATCAGACAAGCCAAAGAAGACCGATACCAGTACCGGAGACATCCCTCCCCCAAGAAGTAGAGTTCCTTTCTTCCAGTTCCCTGAAACCGGAGAAAGAAGCAGAGCCCGCAGAGGTCCCAGCCAGTCCCCCTCCGGAAGAGGAGTTTGATGTGTTTGCAATCGACGAGTTTTGGAATTTGCAAGGGGACAATACACAAGCGGGGACAGAAGTCCCAGAGACAGAACAAGGGGCTGCAGACCCAGAAGACTTGGAACAGGAACCTGCACAAGAACAAGAGCAGCAGGCAAAGGAAAAGGAGCCAGAATCGGAGATTATCTCCGAGGCTCAAGCAATGCAAGGTCCGGGAGTGGACCAACTAAAGCCAAGCGAACAAATGGCATCCGCTGGGGGAACCGGACCTTTGGGAATAACCGTAACCCCAGCCGCCACGTTCCAAGGGCCACTCCTGGGAGCAACCTTCGGGCAGGTGATCACAGCGGCCCAAACTTTAAATCTTGGCCCGATACCTCCCCTACTGCCAACGGAGGAAGAAATCCTGGCAGAAGAAGGACAATAAGAAGAAGAACAAGAAGAAGAGCAGCTTGAAGAAGAAATCCCCGAAGAAGCCCACCAAGGTCCAGACCCAGCAATAAACATACAAGACAAGGCCGAGGAGATGGAGGTTGACAAAGAAAATATTGCTACAGAAGAAGTCGAGGCAGGGAGAAGAATGGATGAGGTCCATGCCACCGAGGAGCAACAGCCACCGGATACAGGGAAAGAATCAGGAGAACAAACTCTGGCAGGAAGGCCACCCCTCCCCCCTCAATGGCTGGTTGAGAGCAAGAAGAGAAAAGCTCAGTCCGCTCCGGTGATTCATCTCTCCCTGGCCGAAATGATGGCCCAAGTTTAGGCCCCGCCGAAGGCAAAGAAAGCCCGGACAGTTCATTCTCTTTGAACTGGGCCGGGTGGAGAAACAGTTGTCATTGTAGCAACACTTCCCCCAAACGCCGATGAAGCAACCACAGATCCCGCAGACTACAATGTTGCAGAGGTATCCCTAGGCAAGCGGGGAAAGCAGGGTGAGGTAGATTTTTTGAAGGAGGCAGCAAGGGCAATGGAGGCCCGATACGAAAAGGAAGCCCAGAGGCTCAAAGTTGAAAAGGAAAAGAACGCAACCTTGTGGGGTTACTTACTGAGCTGGCTCGACCAATCAACACCGCTCCTCCGGAGGCCTGCACCTTAGAAGAATTACCGCAGAGTGACATAGACTCCCTGCGAATGATGAAAAAGAAAGCCCAGGCGGTGGACGAATGGATCGCCCTGCAGATAGAAAACACCCGGCGTTTCCTGGCGTCCACTCTCCCAGATTTATACACGGCCCGATAGGTTATACATCAAGCGGAAGTGCTTATTGAGCAGTGGGAGAGTGACGCCGAAAATTACCAAGCGTGGAAGGTGGAGCTCGAAGAGCTCCTTACCTTGGGAGAAGATATAATTTCTGAATCTAGAATTCTGGGTGAGGAATCATTTGATTTTGTAAGAACTCAGCACTCTAGACTTGACCTCACATTGGAGGTAACCAAGCAACTGGTGGAGTCCTTGCAAGAAAAGGTAAATACTGTAAAATATTCTTCTAATTTATATAAGTCTTTTGTGATAAAGGCTTCCGGGGCTGATCCCCTTAGCACAGATATGTATACCCCCAAAGATTCAATTTTGGGGAGTTTTGATGAGATAATGAAATCCCGGTATCAATCACCGGAGGGGATAGATGGGGCCCAGATGGCGAAACTAACCAGCATGATACTTAAGGGTCACGACACTGCGAGGAGGGCATATGAGTTTAAAGAAAATGTTCCAGACTTGGGGGAACAAGTTGAAGTGGCCAGGCACAGAAGGGCCAGCCTAAAAGAGCTAGATGAGGATGGCATTTCTCGCCTCCTCTAGGCCTTCAACGATAATAAGTAGCCTTGAGCTTTCTCCGGGGGCCGGGGAGAACTCAAGTGTTGAGTATTCTTTATTCTTTTTGGACGTAGGTTCTCAGATCCCAGAGTCCCGAATCTAAAAATTTTGTATTCTTTAAAGTGATCCGTGTCCCAGTGCCCGAGGCCGACCAGTCACTTTCAGAAGCGGTTAATAAAGACTGTCAGAAGGTAGTTGGCCACATCAAGGGGCGTCGGCTCGGCAGTTGGTTTTCTGACAGGGTGATCTTCTCGAGGTGCTGCTCAGAGGTACATCTGGCACATTGGAGACAGGGCGTCGCATTTTCCATTTATGAGGCATGTAGCCTCGGTCCCCGAGGGACCTACTTCCTTCCTTTCTCCTTTCTGGCTCTCTTCTCGAGACCGATTCTTTTGATGTATATTCTTATCTTATTCTTCTGACATGGCAGACCTATTCCATCTCCAAGTCTTTTGTAGGGTGGCACAGGTAGTACCGGCCCCCAGAAATTGTATTTTATTAAGGCATGATGTAAATAGGGTTAGGGTTGGAAAAGAGTTGTATAAATAGGCAAATCGGCCTATTTCCAAGGGTCGGAAAAATTGGTGATTTTTTTTTCCATAGCAGTAGTAAAGTAATTTCTCTTTTTCAAGTTGCAGAGCTCAATGCTCCATTGTTTTGTTCTCAATAGTTAAATGCTCCCCTGGAGCCACCATTGTATCATGCACCAGTGCTTGCTGGAAGGAACATTAACAAAGAAGGAAGAATTCTTGGCAATGATTTCGTTGGCATTCCTGCTTCTGAGTTAATGGTGTTTCATGTTTTGATGTTCTTTATGTCTTCTACTCTGGTATGTTAAAGTAGATTAACGACCTCTTTATTCTTGCTACTGATAAAATGCTAGCTGATGGTTATGTGTTTCTTCGGTATTTAGTGTAGTTTATCAGAGTATTATCGATGTTCCGGGCATTTCAGCATGACTGTAGTTAGATGAAATACTTCTAACCCTGTAGGATCTTTTTCACTTTATTTGTTAAGTATAAAGCGCTCGGGAAAACCTTACTTTAATCGAATCTCCGGAGAGAATGAGTTGAAGAAACCAGCTATCCCCCTCGAAAACAGTCACCTCTCCCAACCGAGCCCCGCACCGTCGTGACCCGACACCCAGGTCCTTGAAGGCCTGGAGGATTTATTTCCCCCAGACAACCTTTGCAGGCGGAGTTGGTCGGTTTCCCCGGAACCCGGTGACAACTTAAGACTGTTGGCGGACCCGGTCAGCAAAACCCCGTCAACAGAAACCTTAACCATATTGGACCAGGTAACATGAAATAGTAACTAACAAGAACCCTAACATGAAATCAACATCAAACCCTAACATGAAACCTAATATGAAACCAACATCAAACCCTTTAAAACATGAAATTGAAACATGAAATATGAAACAAAAAATTTAACATAAATATTAACATGAACCGTAATATAAAACCCTGACTATATTGATCCCTAACATGAAACCTTGACCATATTGATCCCTAACATGAAACCTAACATTCAAAACCAACACATGATTTGTACTGAAACATATAAATCAACATAAGTTCTTAAAACGTGCTAAATTGA
>MU224443.1:33119-56353 GCA_018584345.1 Thuja plicata
GGTGAAAGATTTCATATTAACATAAAGAAAATGTTTGAAAATTTACATGCCTGTGCCAAAGCATAGGGCAATGCAGAATACATTCCTGCAGCTCTTTCTCTATAGAAAACTATTCTCTCAACTGCAATCAAAGGTTGTACTGTTTGACAATTCATTACTCCTATGAACAACACTGCTGAATACATGCCCCCTATGATATTAAAGAGATTTATATTGTTATCCCTGTTGCAAACACATTTGTTCTTAGTATCTTTGAAATTCCCTAAGAAGCTTGATTAACTTTACAAATGTAATTGATTTTCATATGTTGTACAATGGTGCACATACCGTTTTCCTCCAACTTGCCAAAATATAGATCCAACTAATGCACCAACCAAAACACTTATTAGAATTCTAATGCTATTGTAGTCTGGACTTCTCCAATATGACCAGTTTTGCTTCCACAAACAAAATTTGAATTGTTCAAAGAAAGATTGTGAAAATTGGGTTGGAAAACAAAGATCTTTTGCACCAAAAGGTGGATTACTCAGCTCTTCTACTAATGATAAATTCCTCCTGCATCATGAAGGCATGCATCATCATTTGATTGTATTGAAAAAACCACATGTTAGATACAAATCCTAAACTAAACAAGTACTTACTTAAGGAGAGTTGAGTTCTTGTAGTATTCTGCGAAGTCTATTCCATAAAAATGTTCAGCAGTAGTAGAGCTCACTTCTAACATCCATGTAGCAGGATTTTGCTTATAGTTTATCTTTGGCACTCCAGGAAAAGCCTGTAGCAAAGCAGATTAGAAAAAGGTAACATCTTGAAGTTACCTCAGATTCATTTTATGTTTGTAAAAGACTAAAGATACTGCAAAATTCATTTCTAAACTTTTCTTCGCGTTTCTATTGACTTATTATAAGACCTTAATACAACTGTTTTTTTTCCCTTTTAGTTTTTTAAAATCCCAAATTCTAATAAATTTATATCATAACATATTTGATTTATCTTATAGTAAAAATATTTATATTACAATATTTTACAATTTAATTCGATTTTGAATTTTAAATTTAGCTTTTATTGCCTTGCGTTTTGGGCAATAGTTTTTCTCTCGCCTATACCTATGTCTCCAGCGACATTAATAAAATATTTAATTTAAATTTCACCTATTAAAAGATTTATCCTTGTTGCAAACACGTGTGTTGTTAGTATCCTTGAAAATTCCCTAAGATTAATTTTAAAAATATACTTTTTAAAAAATGTCATGCATAAATAAACTTACCTCAAAATACTCAACAACCTTCTCAGAGTTTTGACCCAAGGGTCCTGCATAGATGACTTGACCACCTGTTTTCATTAGGAACAACTGCATGGAAAACGAGCCAGATATTAATGGCTAAGTCTATTGAAAAAGACAACACCATCAAATGCAGCCATTTCAGATTTATTCTACCTCATCGAAAGATTCAAAAATGTCAATGCTAGGCTGGTGAATGGTACAGACAACGGTTCTTCCTGTATCAACTGTATTGCGTACAGTTCTCATGACAATGGCTGCTGATCTGGCATCTAGTCCTGAAGTTGGTTCATCCATGAAAATAATAGATGGATTCGCAACAAGCTCCACAGCAATTGTTAACCTTTTTCTTTGCTCTATTGACAAACCAGTTACACCAGGAAGACCCACCAATGCATCCCTTATACCATCCAACTCTACCAGCTCCATAACCTCATCTACAAAGGCCTATGGCAGTTCAAATCAGTCGATTTAGTGAGGGCGAAAGAACTGAATCCCACCAAGTAATGTAAAGATTGAGTATGCGATACAAAACTTGAGCTTGGGACTTACAGTTTTGGTGGTGTTATCTACCTCCTTTGGAAGACGAAGAAAAGCAGAATATATTAAGGACTCTCTCACTGTTACTTGTGGAGAATGAATATCAGTCTGCTCACAATAACCAGAGATTCGAGCAAACGTTTCTTGCTTTTTGGGAAATCCAGAGATCCTAATATCCCCTTCAATATATCCTCCTGTTTTCCTTCCAGCCAAAACATCCATGAGTGTCGTCTTTCCAGCCCCACTAACCCCCATCAAAGCAGTGAGAACTCCTGGCCTAAATGCCCCTGTTACATTACGAAGTAGTTGAAGTTTAGCCTCTGTTTCTCTCTGTTCTTTCATTTCCTGCGTAAGGTTCAATGCCAAAAGTTACAATATTACTCAAAAGTCCTTTTTTTTTGGTATGTTAATTCGATATGAACCATCTTATCCATCAATTTGGGGATACATAAACATTCAATTTGATGTATCAAATTACTTGCAAATACGGATATCTATCAATTTATCAAGTGGATTAAACATGGGTTATACCCGAGGCATGTCAACGAAGTAATTCACATTAATAAAAGACATTGCCAATGGTCTGAAAGGAAGAACCATTCCTCGCTTCATTACACCAGTTTCTACGTCCAAATCTGTTGAAGTGATTTCTGTTTTGATTGATCCCAGCTTAATTTGATGCATCTGCTTTTCTTCTGCATAAGCAAACACTGTTGAGCAGACCAGGAGAGACACGATTTTACTATGGAAGACTTATATAACTACTGTGTATGTCTAAAAAAAGTTCGCTCTTTTGTAATCATTTTTCTTTTCCACTGATTCTTAACCATTGCTAATCTTCTGATTTTGAAGTTGACAATGCAAGAACATTTCTGTAAAGAGAAGAAAAATCATTCTTACTTGCGCCTTTTCCGTTTTTGGTAGGAGATGTTTTAGATGCTGCCCTTTCAGATTTTGACTGACCGAATTGGAGCTCTTGGTCTTGCGCAACATCTTCAGTCCCGGAGGCTTGTGTGAGTATTTCTTTTGATATTGTAACCTGATGCTTGGTAAGAGCTTCTCAGCACATAAAGTATACTCAGCATGAAGAAAGGCCCACATTTTGGATTTAATGAAGAAGGTATAGAATGAATGAGTGAACTTACGATTCAGATATGCAAGCGTTATTGTGAATAACAAATTGAATAGTACAGAAAACCCCAATAAAGCTGCAGCTCCTATCCAATACCAATATGCGTTGGGGTTGATGTTACGCCTCTCAAGTAAACCAAGCGCCAAGTTTGGTGAATAATCTGTACTCTGTAATTGGAAAAAGTAATCAAGTTGTTAATCTATTATACCCCTGTATAATAGGCAATGCACTTGCTGTTTATATTTACTGTCCCTGTTCGTTCACCTCTTGAGTTGTTAGTTTGTTGTTCTTACAACCAAATTGCTACAGCATTTAACATGCAATTAGATTAGTTATTATGGACTGACACTCACTTTATTCCATCTGGGATCGAGCATCTCATTCAAAACAAGGGAACTTTGTGCATACGCTAGCGGAGAGCACCAGTAAGCCCATCTCAACCATTTGGGTATGCTATCTGCACAGGAAACAAAATGTCGTAGAAGCTGAGATCCAACAAATATTTTCTTATTTGAGTACCGTGTAGGTTGAGAAGGATGGCATACCTTTGGTAATGATGACTCCTCCGAACAAACATATTAGTAGCAAAGCTAGTGCTCCTCCAATATTGGACACTGTCATTGTCCTACAAAGTCCTGCTAAAAATCTGAAAAGAGAAGATGACGTCTGATGTAGCAGAAATAGTATAAGAAAGTGCCTGAAAAACCTGCATTGTCAGCGGCACAATTAACATTAAAGAATCTGAAAAACTATTTCTCACAAAGATAAACATTCTAAAATTTCTGTCAAATCAGTGGACTCCTCTCATAAAACTGTCACTTTGCATGCTAAAAAAGGTAGTTCATGAATAAAATGAAAACAGAAAATGGTTCAGGCTTGACGGTGCATCATTTATCAATGTTAATGGAATCTCCAAGACTACCTGACAGCTTCAGGGGCAAATCCTACTCCATAATAAGTGACGGCAATCCAAACACCTGATTCCAGAAATGACATTGGAATACTCAGCAAAAAGGAGGGAAGAGAGAAAGCCCATGCAGGATACAACTGAAGATCTCGTTGTTTGTAAAATACGGGTAATCTGGCAAGTGTGAATTGAAGCTCAGCCATGCCATTGAACGTGTTTGTCATCAGGGCAGTAAAGAGAATCCCAAGATATAAATTTACATCCTCCTCATCTCGTTGGTGCATTCGTGTTCTCAAGAACACTGTAGTTGCTACAAATGCTACGAAGATAATCTGCATAATAAACCGCTTCCATGAGGGCTACTTATATAGAGTGTGAATCATTATAGGGTACAGCTTCTCATTGCAAATTAAGGCTTACTTGTATAGTCTTGAATATGTAAATGAAGGAATTGCGTTTGAGAAGGAGCCATTCTTTAGCAAAGCAGACCTTGAAGATCTCCATTTTAGGAATTAGGTTTTTACTGAATACCGGAGATCGTTTGCGGCTAGAATTCTTGTTGTATGGTGCATGTAATTTTCTGGAGAGCCTTCTATTTACACGAAACCTCTTGTACATATCCGCAAATTTCTTCACAGATATATAGCGATATGGTATTGTCCTGTCAGTCCAATATTGCCATTGGTCCTTCATTGAAGTCACCTACAAATCACAGCCCAGTTACTTGTGTTTTGGAAAAATGCAATGAAAGTGAATGTCGTGAAAAAAAGATCTATGGACTCTAGAGAGACTTGAGTCGCTGGTTTTTAGTGGATGAGATCTTCTATTTTTATTGGGAATGGTTAGATCTTATTAATGTTTGAGTTTTTCAGTGGATTAGGACTCGAACCTAGGATCTTACATTTGTTGTTGGAGTGTTTTATCATTGAACTACTGACTCCTTGAGATCAGCCCATCTTTAATTTGGGTTTGAGTTGTTCTTGACACACTTTTAAACTATTTTGTAGAATGAATTCCTGGGGTCTTAGCCTGGCCTGGTTTTGATATCATGCTTTTTTTTATGGATTAGCTACAATTCAAACCTAAGACCTGACCTTCGATTTTCTGTGGAAATATTTTTATGGATTAGCTACAATTCGAACCTAAAACCTTCCATTTTCTGTGGGAATATTTTTATGGATTAGCCACAATTCGAACCTAAAACCTTCCAGTTTCTGTGGGAATATTTTACCCTTGACCTATTGGCTCCTTTAGAACCCGACCAAGGAGCCCGACCATCTTTGAATTGACTGTGGCTTATTTCCAACAACTAACATCTAGATATGACAGAAAAAACAGTTTGTTAATAAACTTTGTGGGTTGTTTGTCCCTCTTTTAAAATATTAAAAATGCTAAAAAAAAATAATAACAGAGGAAGAGAAATAAGTTCTGTGGATCAAGAAGCATCCAGTTGTGAGTGATATGAACACCATGAATCTGAATGTAGAAAAAAGTAATCTGTCAAGGGCCAATTATACTGAAGAGTCTTTGAAGATGCAAAGCATTCCACATTTTTCACATGTAATTTAACAAAAGAATATTAAAAGGATGTGTGGTTCTTGGGTAGGTGGTTCTCAAATCACATGACAAGGTGAATCTGATCTCTTAATCAAATTATCAAATTAGATGATTCAAACAGGATGTTAATTTAAATTTGATAATGATAAAAAGATTGATGTAATGAAAATAGGTACCCTTGCAGTCAAGACATTACAATTGAAAGATGATAATTTACAACAGTTCTGAAGAAAATATTTTACTTATACGAGGAACAAACAACGCTTTCATGGATAAATTTCAGACAAATGAAATGGTAATTACTAATTTGAGATATACAATTAGTTGATGTATACAGTTAACTTTTCATTTTTAGAAATAATATATTGTCTTCTTTTCATATTTGCTGTTAACCCATGTATGAACAGATAATATAAAATATTTTCTTATAAATTATCATCTTTCATCAAGTTTTCAAAAAGATTATGAAAATTATATACCTTAAGATTTTACTAATCAGTGGATCATTTTATAATTGACCACACAAAGATTCTACATTTATGCTTACCTCCTGCAAGAAATCTGCAGCACCCTTTCTCTCTGGGCATCTGAATCCACAACTTTCAAAAAATTCAAGCACGTGTTTTCTCGCCCCATGGTAAACAATTTGTCCTTCACAAAGAAGTATTATGTCGTCAAATAACTCGTATGTTTCTGGTGCAGGCTGAACCAAAGACATGACAATAGTTGCATTCATGTGGGAACAAAATTGCTGCAGACATTTAACAATTTGATACGTTGTAGAACTGTCAAGGCCTGTGGAAATATCATCCATGAAAAGAGTACTCTTTGGTCCAACAATTATCTCACCTACAGCCAAAAACAAAAACAAAAAAACATTTACAAATCATAAAGTCACACCATAAAAACGTGGAAAGCAAATAATACTTGAGTGCACTATTTAATATCCATACCAGTTGTGAGACGTTTCTTTTGTCCACCTGAAATTCCTCTAAACATTTCATCTCCTGCTATTGTATTTGCACATATATCCAAATCAAGAATCTGTTTCCAAATTGGAGTCAGTTAAGACGGTCTTCTATATTTTTCTTCAGAAACTGATAAATTTTGTTACAGTACAAAGTTATAGGCTATTCTACTTTAAAACAAGGTAAAAGATGAACATAAATTATTGAAATAATAATTTTTCGTTATCAATATATTTATAGAGTAACATAATATTTGAAGTGCATAATAGACAATAATAGATTGTCTTATATTTCTTTCTAATTTAATATTTGTCTTATAATTATTAAATAGCTAAAATAATTATCATTATAATTGATAATATTATAATTCATTTTTTTAATTAATAATTTGAAGTCTAGTTTCTGTTTTTTTATCTCAGATTTTTCTTTCTGTGCTTCTCTTTAAGATTATGTGCGTATCCTAGTCTCACTTTCCTCTTTCTAATAATGAACCGCTGAGTGTTGAAACGATCTAAAAAATATACACAACAAATCCCAAAACAATTTCTATTATTAAATAATCTTCTACTAATTAAAATTTAATTTTTTCTTGGAGAGCGATGAGAGGGGTGTTCCAGGAACGATGGCGGAGCCCAAAATTATTGAGTGGTAGCTGGAGATGGGGGCCGAGAAGAGCAAAAAGTGGTCCTTCATTCCACCACAGGAGCTTCACGAGACAAAGACAAAGTGTGGGTAATGCTTGGGGAAAAGGACCTTCTTTACAACCATTGGAATGTTCCAAGGGTAGAGATCAGATCTGGGGTCAGAGAAACTTGAGGAATATACCCATTAATCCTAATCTCATTCCCATTTTTCCGACCACTCGGGCTGGAAGACTGTTTAACCCTCCTCTCCGCAAGAAGGCATGGTCGCGCCTCCATTGGGACAGCCATAAGAAAAGATTACATCTTATCCAAAACAATAGGATTCCTAGTTTAAATAGCGGGGAGCGTAGTAATTTCCCAGGTCAAAGGAGTCATAAAGTTATACTCAAATGGATGCCGAGAACGAAAAACCCAAATAGACGAAGAGTGTTTCAGGAGAGCCACACTGATATATCGGAGGATAGACCAGGCAATATCAACTCAGGCACCACAAATAGTGCAGAAGACCAAGTAGACGAGCCGAGGTAGCAGCAGCTAGACAAATCTGTTGATCCCCCTCCACGAAGTGGCTATCACTTTTTCAGAAGAAACATTGGATGAGAGAAGGCTTCTACTCCTGCGACATGCAATCATCTGTAAGTTTTGGGAAACTACCCTGACATATTCAGATTTTAATACCTGGGCTTTTAAAAATTGGCAAAATATATCTCAAATACAATGTATAGACTCCGATTTGGGGTTCTTCTTAGTTTTGTTCAAAGACAAGCAAAGCAAAGACATAGCCTTTAAATCTAAAGTTTGGTTCTACAATAATCACAAACTACATATGCAACAATGGAGCCCAAATTTTAACAGCCTTAGCTGCCCTATCAAATATATTCCTATGTGGATATCTCTCAAGAATCTTCCTTTTGAGTATAGATCAGCTGAAACTCTAGAAATGTTTGCAAACAAATTGGATATCTACCTTAAGCACAACTACTATGAGAAGTCTTTGAAACCCAAAATTTGCCTACTAATGAATCTAGAAAAAGAACTTCCAAAGTCAATCAAGATCATCTCCAAATTTGGCACGTGGATTCATAAAATTTATTATGATCACTTACTGGAGGATCGAGGTCATGAACACAAAGTTATTGGTGAACACTTTGGCTCTCCCCAGGTCCCCTCTGAATTTGACTTGGACCCAAGTGGGAGCATTATGGATGGGCAGGAAGGAATGGGTAGGAGGGAGACAATATCCTTACAAGTACAATCATATGTCCTTTTCCCCGAGATAGCTTTTCAAACTGAGGTGCTTGAAGTTGGTGTGGTTCCCGAGGAAGATCATTTTAAAGGGGTAATCAACCTTTTCTTATGGTTTATGTACTGGAAAATGCTGAACGTTATTGGTACTAATATTAGAACACTAAGTTTAAAAGGGCCCTAGAACACCCTGGAAGATGGCTTCGATGATTTGCAAATGGTCTCGAGTAGTGCTTGAAGCGGTCGGGGTTGGGGGAAGCTGATCAACACCCAAAGGCTATCTACAAGCTTTACTACAAATCCAATGTTGTTCCCCACTCCTCTACTGCTACCTCTGGGGAAGATCAAGATCTCCTTTTCAATGGATAAATCAGTCAGGAAAAAGCCTATTAGGACTTACATCATTCATCCTTTCATTCCCAAAGATCAAGGTTTCCTCAAGTCATATATCCCTAAGTTCAATCACAACCAGATTGAATGACTTTTATCCCCAAGTCATATATCCCTAAGAAAGCATGATTTCAAAACTAGCTGACCAAGTTCTTGCAGAGAATGATCCCCTTGATGAACCTTCAGACACTCTTACCTTTCAATCTGTGGAGGCTTCAGGCAATGATATTTCCCTTACGAGTTTCCCTTCAGAGTATACCAATAGCTCTTCAGCAGATATGACTCCTTTGTCTGAAGATGAAGACATTCTCCAAACCAAACTCAGTGACATGTGGAAATTATGATATTGCTATCAGGATTCAACTGTGTAGTTTTTGAGTCAAACTCATTGACCCATAACTCAAACTCATTGACCCATAAAAACTACACAGTTGAATCCTGATAGCAATATCACAATTTGACTTATTGTGGAAAAATATCTCCTACTTATCAATATGGAAATTAGCTAATACTAGAAATGGGAGCACGCCTCTCCAAGAGCCAAAGCAAGCTGAGAGGGACCTCTTTTTTCACTCTCCACAAAGGCCACACAATGATGAGAGTCAGGAATCTAAACTATCTAATAACAGTTCGGGTTGTAGGAAATCCTCCAGACTCAAAGAAAAAGAACTGGAAAGTAAATCACTAATGGGAATTATCACTGGTTTGTCTAAAATAAGGAATAAGAATAGGTCCGAGGATTGTAATTCGATCATTAATTCTCCACTAGCTAAGCTTAAGGGTGGCATCGCCCCTCTCAAACTTGCCCTCCAGAAAAAAAAAAAAAGAGAGAGAGAGGAAAGGAAAACCCTCATATGGTGCACGCAGAGGAAGATTCTCAAGGGCCCTCTACTTCACCTAGGTTGCAGGTAGTATATGACCTCTTTGGAAATTTTGAGAATGGTGCCTTGTGATACATGAACGTCAAAAATGGCTTGAGTTCATCCTCCTTTGTGGAAAAACTCTTAGAAGAAGACTATGTGGAAGATGATGAGAGATTGGAAGATATTGATGGATTGATGTTTTTAGAACCTGATATTCAAGACCCTTTTCAATTTTCATATAATGAGAGAAGTCCTCCCAACGCTCCTCTGTCTCCCATTTCTCCCCAAGAATAGAACATTTCACTTGTCATTTAGAAATCCACTATCCGGAAATCCTTACCAGATTGTGGAGAAAAAAGGAAAAAGGGGAAGGCAAGAAATCTTTATCTGAATTAAGAAAAGAAGATGGGGAAGATTCAGATCAAAAGAAGGTTACAGCTTACATACAAGTACGGAAGGGGAAGTTCCTTCCCAAGTCACAATGAAAATCCTATCTTGGAATGTTAGGGGACTAAATGCCCCTAACAAGCAACGTGTAGTTAAATGTTGCATTTTTTCCAGTAAGGCGGCTGTAGTCTTGTTGCAGGAAACCAAAATGAACTCTGAGCAATTGGCTAGATTTATAAAGGATTTAGATTACTAGTCTTTGGAAGTGGTAGAGGCAGTGGGCTCTTCTGGAGGCATTGCGATATTTTGGAAGTCAAAAAATGTTTCTTTCACAAAGTTGATGGGGAATACTAATTAGTTGGGGGGAGAAATCAAAAGTTTATGCTCCCCTCTTAGTTTTAACATCATCAATGTTTATGGCCCAAATTTGAGAAAGAAGAAGATGGAAGTTTGGGAAGAGATTAGCATCTGCCTTGAAGATTGGCCTGACAAAAATATTATCCTTGGAGGGGATTTCAACGCCATCATTCATCTTTCAGAAAAACTCGGTGGTTCTGAGAAGGAATCTCAAACTCAAATGGAGCTAAGGATTGGCTGAATAGAGAGCATTTATTAGAAATAGAATTAGAGAGTGGAATATACTTGGTCGATTCAGAGAATGGGCTTCAGCAACATTGCTGAGAAATTAGACAGATTCTTTTTCAAAGGGGATTTATTTGCCTTTCCCTTCGATCTAAAAGCTTCAATTTCTCCTTCCTCCGGTTTGGGTCACTATCCCATCGTGCTCAACATTTTAGGAGAGGAAAAACCCCAGCTCTGCCCCTTCAAATTTGAAAATATGTGGTTAAAAGATAAGGTTTTCTCCAAATTAATAGATGATTGGTGGAAAGCATGCTGTTTCAAGGGTTCAAAAATGTTCTGCTTCGTTTCGAAGCTTAAACACATTAAACTTAATCTTATTGAATGGAACATATCACATTTCAGAAATATCTTCTCTTCCAAAATAGATATTGAGCAAAAACTCAAAGACTTGAATGAGACTGTCATCCAATAGGGGATGAATGAGGAACGGTTTCTTTTAGAAAAAACACTTCTCAGAGATCATGAGGATATCTTAGCAAAAGAGGAGATCTTTTGGGGGCAAAAGTCTAGGGAGATTTTGTAGGAGGCATGGGATAAAAACACTAAGTTTTTTCATAATAGCACCAAGCAGCGAAGAAGTACTAACAGAATCCAAAAATTTCTTTAATGCTAATGGGATCCCAATTGAAGATCAAAAGGAAACTCAGTCGGAGATTGTCAACTTTTTCACCAACTTGCTGAATAACCCCATGGGTTCACACCTAAATGCTTAGAGGGACCTCCTGGAGGACATTCCTTGCCTTTTATCTTGAGAAGATAATCAAATGCTAATGGCTAAATTCTCAGAGGAAGAAATCTGTAAGACTCTCAGTCAGATGGCTCTTGATAAAGCTCTGGGTCAAGATGGGTTCCCTCCTGGCTTCTTCCTTCATTGTTGGCCTTCTTTTGGTTAAGAGTTGTCTGAGGCCCTAGAAGAAGCGAGATCCTCAGGTAGATTTCTAACTGAAATCAACAATACATTTATTTCCCTTGTTCCGAAAAAGGATAAAGAAAACAACATTGATGAATTCAGCCCAATCTCACTTTGCAACACTATTTATAAGTTGCTATCCAAAGCCCTAGCCAATAGACTTAAACAACTCTTGGGAAAAATTATTGGGGAGGAACAAATAGGCTTTGTCCCAGGTAGATCAATCTTTGATGGCATAATCATTGCACAGGAGGCCATTCACTCTATATAGAAAAACAAACAGCCAAGTTTAATTATTAAACTAGATATAAAGAAAGCTTATGACAAGGTGGATTGGAGATTCCTCTTCAAATGTATGGAAAATTTCGCTTCTCCAAGGCTTGGATAAATTTAATATTCTATTGCATATCGACTCCTAGATTTTCCATTCTTATCAATGGTTCTCCACATGGCTACTTTAAAGGGTCCAGAGGGATTAGGCAAGCTAATCTCCTTTCCCCCTTTTGGTTCATTATTTTGGCTGAAGCTTTAGGGCATAGGATTGTTAGCCTTCAAAATATGGGAGTCCTAAGAGGAGTAGAAATTACTTCCTCAGTGAGTCCAATTACACATCAACAATTTGTAGATGATACAATGCTATTTGGCAAAGGAACTTTAGGGGAGGCAATCCAAATTAAAATCCTATTGACAAGCTATGCCTTAGCCACTGGGCAAGAAATTAACAAAGAAAAATCTTAGATCTTTTTTCACATTAAGAAGAAAACTCAGCATCAGATTTACTTCTCTTTGGGATATAAGGAAGGCAAACTCCCATGCTCTTACTTGGGAATCCCGATTAATAAGACTTTGAGAATAGCTGCAACTTGGAAACCTATTGGAGAAAGGATAGATGGAGGTTGGATTCATGGAAATCTAAGTGGTTGTCTTGGGCAGGCAAGATCATTTTGATCAAAGCAACTTTGGCAGCTATTCCCATTTATCTCATGTCCTATATTTTATTACCAATGGGTTGTTATATGGATATAGTGAAAAGCTAAGGAATTTTTTTGGCAAGGCACATATACCAAAAGAAAATTTTCCCTTATTGCATGGGATAAAATAAGAAAACCAGTTAGTTCAGGTGGGATAGGTATCAACAATCAACTTCACCAAAACCAGGCTCTAGGTGCAAAATTATATTGGAAAATCCTTAAGGAACAAAACCTAAAATGGGTCAGGATCCTCAGAGGCAAATACTTTTCGAATCTCGGTGAGGAGGAGATGTTAAGAGTCAAGGAATCCCCTAGGGGATCTAGGATTTGGAACTTCATCTCCAAATTAAGAAACTTAATTGAAGAGCAAATCACATGGAACATTAAAAATGGTAGCTGAGCACATGTTTGGGTGGACTCCTGGGGGGATATCAAAGTATCAATAAATTAATGGACTCAAATAGACTCATAAATACTTGTTCAGAAAAGTGGGGGATTATGGTTAAGGATTATGTTGTTCCCTATGTAAAGAACACCCTGAACAACTCTTGGCAGTGGAAACAATTTGAAGATTTAAACTTGGATCAAGAGGACATTGAGCAACTCAGGAATATTCTTAAGGACAGATTATACTGTCAAGGATGGTTACAAAATTGCATCGGGGCAATAGTCCCAGCCCCAATCCCAACTGCCAAATCATTTATGTTGGAACAAGGTATTGTTACCAAAGGCAGGTCTATTTTCTTGGGCGGCTTTACAGGGCAGAATCCTCATAGCCAATTGGTTCAAAAAGCTTGGTTATCAAGGGCCTTCAATGTGTACGCTTTGTCTTAATAGTGAGGAAGATGTAAATCATTTGCTTTTGACCTGTCCTTTTGCATCTGCATGTTGGCAATGGCTATGCGCTAAATTAGGTTGAATCTCCGCTCTTCCATGTGATATATTATCTCTCTTCAAGGCTTGGCCCATTCTTTCCAAAGAATGCCTCTGTGAAAATTTACGGACCATTTCACCTTCAATCTTGGTTTGGGAATTATGGAAAGAAAGAAACAAGACTATTTCAAGATAATAGATTGGATATCGCCTTTCTCCTCAATAAGATAGAGGCAGCCATAGTAGAAACAATGAACTCTCGTATTCAATTTCAAAGTGCCCACCATAAGTTTTACACCAGCTGGGATGACAAAATGTTAAAAAGTTGGCATGGTTTGAACGCTCCACAAGTTATTGGTAGAGGAATCAAAGATAATGAGATATCTCGAGTGAATTGCCATTGGTCTCCTCCTTCCCAGGGATGGTTTAAACTAAATTTTGATGGGGCCTCCAAGGGTAATCCTGGGACATCAGGGGCAGGCTGCATAATTCACTCTTGGCAAGGTGATGTGATAGCAAGGGTTGCAAAACCATTGGAAATCGACACTAATATGGCAAAATCTAAAGCTCTCCTCATTGGTTTAACCATGGCTTTAGAATTGGGTGTGGGCAAGTTAGAGATAGAAGGTGACTCTATGATCACAGTGAATGCAGTCAGAACTAAAGGCACTCCAAACTGGAGATTTCATGCAACGTTGGAGGTCATTTTAAAGTTGATCGACAAATTTGAAATGATAACCGTTAACGACATTTATAGAGAAGGAAACTCCCTGGCAGAGGAGTTGGCAAAGCAGGCAACGTCAGGTATTTTAATCAAGTACCCTTGTTCCTCCCCAACTAAGTCTTAATTGTAGATCATCCCAATGGTAGTGGTTGCACATACTTGTACCGGTATTGTCAATATCAATACATTGTCAGGGCGGAAAGATAATTCAAATCGAGGTTCCTCTTTTCAGTAACGCAGATGGGGGGCTAGGTTCAAGAACACGACACCGCCTCTTTCTCCTGACACTGATAGTCCTATCCTGGCAGGAGCCATATTTTCCAAGATGCTCCAATAAACTCTATTCCTTGTCGGGGTAGGGTATCTTTTTACTTTTTTCCCCAATTATAGCATGTTCAGTTAATCTCCAGAATATTCCTTCAGGCTAAATTTAGCAAGAGACAATTCAGTTCTTGCCTTCAGATCCCGAGGAAGTAAATAAGACTTTATTGATGGGAATAAAGTTGCCCATGTCTCTCAGAAGAGTCAAGCGTAGACAGAAAAATGACACTTCTTTCTGCAAGGAATTGTTTCATAGGTACATCAAGCTCTGGGTTGTAAGCCGAGTGTTGAGGAGTTGGTTGAAGACCGGTTTTCTTAGACTCATTCTGGATTGCTATCATATTGGCGCCTTTGAGCCCTTGACCAGTTCTTTCTGGGTAGAATAGGCATGGGCACTCCCATCAAACTTGTTTCAGAGCTAGAGCAGATAGCATTCGACAGCCTGATAGATGTGCTAAGGCTCAAAGAAATATCTAACTTTAAACAAAGGCGGAAGCTTCATGCCATCATGAAGGTGTTGGGCTACAACTTCTTGCGCACTAATCACAGGTACAAAGTAAATAGTGACATATGTGCCAGCTTCTTTGTGAGTATCTTGGTTGCGGGGGTCAGGAAAATTATGCTAGAAGAAATGTGCCGGCGCCTGTTTGATGAGGACTATCTCGTGGGGCTCCATGGAGTTATAGTCAACATTGATGAAGATCTCACCATCCCTCTTCCATGCGAACAAACTATAATTATGCGAGCGGGAGTTCCATTTCCAGGTCTTGGAAGCAATCTAAGGAGAAATATTTACGGTGTCCCTCCCAAGAGACTCTTTATCCTTTGGGGTTGGGATTGGGAGGATCATAGCATAAGAAGATATGTGATGAAGCAGAGTATTTCCTTCTTAGCAAAGTTCTTGGGCTTGCAGGACGGGTTGGATGAACCGTTTGGAGATGATTTGGATGAAAACCTGGACTGGGTTTACCAGTACAGATACGATGAGAAGTTAGATGGGCTGGGAAGCAGGGATTCTTCTGAAAATGAGGAAGTCAGTGTTGGGGAGGAGGAGGAAGCAGAAGATGAAGCAGAGCCTAAGGAGGATGAGGATGCTAAGGAGCATGATTTGACATATGAGCAAGATCCAGATTCTGAAAGTGCGGCCCCTGCTGAGAGCAACGAAGATAGCTCAACTACCTCTTTGGACTAGAAAGAGAGATAAGTCATTTCTGAGCCATTTTGTATTTTTTTGGGCTCAACTCTTCAATTCTGAAACTGGTTTTTTCTATTGCGCATAGGCTTATAGACCTAAAGTGATGGAGAGGAGCACTTTATGCGCCATTTTGATTCTCTTTCAGTAGGAGTAAGCTGGGATAGTAGTTTGTTTTTAGACATATCTTTTGTATTTTCTATTTTATTAATATCAAGTTTCCGACTTCGGCCCCTTATTCATAAAAAAAAAAAAATTTATGTTTTGTTTAGACTTCCAAAGCAAAAATACTTTTATTGAACTTGTTAGTAACAATTTGTCATGTAAATTATACATAAAGGTTAAATCATGGTATTATGATTCTTACCACCGAGATTCAAAATCCTGCTAAATTGTTATTGGTGAATGTTCTATTTTCTTATTGAAGGTGTAATCTCTTCCCTGTGACCTAACAGATTCATATCTCCGATAAAAACATGTACATCTCAAAAAAAAAAAAAATCATATAAATTAATTACATATTTAGTTTTCATGTTTCCAGCAAAGCACCCTCATGATGAAAAGTTCACCCACCTTTAGAATGTAATCTGTCTGAAGGCTACTCGGGACACCTTCCACAGATGTTGCCTGCAATCTCAACATATGTAAGAGTATTACTAATATCAATGTTACAGAGATTTCCTCATGTAATACTAAGCTTTAAAATATGAGAAGTCCATGAACTTTAATGTGCGTAGTTTTTATTTTGATAAAACTGTAAAATACATTTTATATGCACAAGTCATCCTTGATTTAGGGCAAGTTAATTATATGCGGTTTCTCTAGAACTCAAATGTTTGACATGATCAATAATATCCATAAGAGACTACGAAAAGAGAATAGGAAAAGCTGACCTTCATGAAAAGATCTACTTCAGCATCTGGCAAAATCCCAGCTTCTTTCTCCCTTCTATCCAGCTTGGAGAGCATTTCTATTCACATATTTTAATACAACAGAAGTATCAGTTGCAATGGACAAAGATGAAATGCAGTAGATTCGAAATTTAGGAGATGTCTAGTTCCATACCATATTTGCTACAAACGCCCTGACACTTTGCAGAGAAATCCAAGGTCTCTCTAACAGTCATTGCCCCTACATGCAGATCATTTTGACTTATGTAGGCAGATGTCTTCTGAGGGACGAATTCCTCCAGCGAATGCCCATTGTAAGTTACAGAGCCGCTTACCTGTACTTAATATAATTGTGTAAGCATAAAACCAAAATTATAATTGTGATGTATGTGGGTGGCAGAAAAAAAATTGACCTTCAGTTTCTTGTCCAATCTTCCGGCCAAGGCTAAAAGCAGAGTAGACTTTCCAGATCCAGGTTGGCCTAACAACAAGGTAATTCTGCAAGAGATGTATCCGATCTGATCACAATCATTGAAATTTCTAAATTGTACTATTTGGTACTATATCGTATAAAATTTTGAAATTATTAACTAAAACTCACCTGGACGGCTTTACAATCCCACTAACATCCTTAAGAATAGTTAGTTTTGTCTTTTTAGTCCATGATAATCCAACCATGCCCAGCATTGCCTACAATCCATTTATTTGTTACCCATCAAGCAAATCCTCTCAAGAACTAAATATCTTTGAGATTCATAACTCTAGATATATATACTGTAAGGAAAGCCTAATGCCTCCAAAAAATAATATTCTATTAGAGAATCATATCCATCTGCTGAACAAAATTTCATGTAAGTTTGAATGTTTTACATTTCGGTATATTTCCTCCCTATCTAAAGTTAAACAGAATCTATTCTTTACTTATATATTTGACTTTCCATTACTTATTGAAGGGCTTTTGTTTTGATGAATATGTGATTTATCATTGGGTTGTGATTTATTTATACATTTTAACTTGTATTATTTATAATCTTTTTATAAAACATGAAGAATTGATAGATCATTTGTTCAGAATTAATCGCAAAATTAAAAATAAAGTACAGCATTTCAAAAATAATTTCTTCATTTCAATTGTAAAAACTTTTGAGAGAATTGTTCCAAAGAAATAATGTTTTTGCCTCCCATTCACTTTGAAAGTACCAACAATCTCTAGAGATGACAAACTGTGCTAATTAACTAATTTTACTACAAAATAGCTCACCTCCAAGAAGTTCTTGGCTGAGTTTAGAAGAGTGGGAAGTGCTCTCTCACCAACTAAGCAGTCAGCATTTACTGTCAGATTTTCAAACCGAACTTCTACTGTTGGAATCCTAATCCCTACTCTGTACATTGCCAGAAACATTTGCAAATCAGAAATACGTCAGCGATCTAAAAAGGAGCATTAAAAGATAAGTCCTGCTAACAAGATAAACAAAGTTAACCATAAAAACACTATAATCTTTCAAATTTCTTTTTTTTTTCAAGAATTTTCAGGGCTGTTGGAAATATGTTACATCTGAATCAAAGATGGGTTGGTCTTATATAGGACAGTAATTCATTTCTCAAGCACTCCAGAAGTAAATGGAAGGATCTGAATCAAAGATGGGTTGGTCTTATATAGGACAGTAATTCATTTGTCAAGCACTCTAGAAGTAAATGGAAGGATCTTAAGTTTGAGTCTTAATTGATTTATGGAAAATTCACCTAGGAGCACCAAGCATTCTATAAGGAGGCTCAAGTATTGTATAAGGAGGTATTGTATAAGGAGGCTTAAGTAGGAGGGGGGGTTGCTAGGAGCACCAAGCATTCTAAGGAGAGGCTTAAGTGAAGTTGTTCAAATAAATCACATCTAAATCAAAGACGGGCAAATTCTATATGCATTAGTAGTTTTATGGTAAAGCATTTTAGCAGCAAATTGAAGGTCCTAGATTCGAGTTCTAGCTGATTCATGGAAAAATCAACATACTATCAAAGTCGAGAAAACTCAACATGGTATGAGAATCAAGCTAAGAGTTCCAAGCATTCTATAGAATGATTTAACAGGGATGTTGAAAATAAACCACAGCTGAATCAAAGATGGACTGTTATATATGAGTAACTAATGAACCAGTAACTAAGCAACAGAGTGCTCCAACAGCAAATAAATGTCCTAAAACTCATTAAAAAAACCAGCACATAATCAGTATGATGCATCACATTGATATTACGAGATACACATATATCTTAATTGAAGATTAACATTGATAAAACTAAATTACTTCCCGCCACTACTTAAAGCATTACTTTCCAACATCTATACAAATTACATGAATTATTTAAAAGTTTTCATGTCTGACAAACCTACCTATCTATACGAGCTCTCAATTTTTTCAAGAACTGATCATTGTCTTCTTCAACCACTTTGAAAACTTTCTCAATGAACTTCTGTCTTTGGCTCACTCCCAAGTTCCGAACATCAACTTCCCTGAGAATATTCTTATGATGCCCTTCACCATCCTCACTAACACTCTCAAACATGATACCAGTTCTCAAACGGTTAAATTTTGGCAACATCTGAATGGCTGCCCATCTCAAGGCAGCTTCATCATCCTCCACATCTCGTTTCTCAAATGGACTTGATATTGTAGAAACACTTGCACTTGCCATTGCCCACATTTTCTTACTTGGGCTTTTCATGGCCCTCCTCTCTAAAGCTGCCATCTTTCTTAATTGAAACACCCTTTTTAATCTGATGAATCTATTCCCCTCTTAATCACTACTGCTTCACTTCTTAAATCTCATTAAATTGATCTTTTCCTCCTGTCCATTTTAACTAGCCTTTGATAAAAGATCTCTTAAATAGTGCAATCTTTATATACATCCAAATAAATAAATGATCACATGGTCATTGTTAATCTCATAACAGCATTTGTTTTCTTTCGCAGTTTGCGGTCTTCCCGAGGTGTTTGCTTATGGGACAAACAAGTTGACGAAAATTTTATTTACTCGTTTATCCGTCTTCTCCATAAAAATATACACAATATAACCCAAATTTGTATTCATTTGACAGAGTATTCTATGCACAACCCAACATTAAATAATTTAAAATTAATTTTACTGCACGGTTTATCCGATAATACTATCAACATAGCCGATGACAATAATTGCAATTTTAATTTTAATTTACCTTGTTTTCACTAAAATTAACTATTTGTTAAGTTTTGGACTTTGAAACGTCTCTATGAATTGCATAAACCTTTTCCCAAAGAGGGGAAATTTTAAAGTTTTATCGTAACTTACAAAACTATTCGGCCATCTAAAAATTTTCATGATAACAAGGAGATTAAAAAAGAAAATTGTTAATTCGATCAAACCTCTGAATGAACGATCATCGTTTATTTTATCAAGCTCGAAACAAATTAATTATGCTGCCGATTTTTAGAGATCCGATTTTACTTTGTCCAGAACAACATGGGAGTATATCCTATGCTGCAAATAATGATTATGGGCCTGTTTGGGGCTGGAATTAGACTGGAATTGGCATTATCTAATTTTGGATAATGCCAAATTCCATGTTTGGGTTCATGAATAAAAGTGAAATTGAAATTACGAAATTCTTATTTTGCTCCAAAATAGACATATCAATCTTCCACCTAAATAGGTGGAATTGGAATTTTTACAAAAGCAAATTTAATATCTCGTCGGATCCGTGACAATTCCAATTCCAATTTTTACAAAAGTAAATTTAATATCTCGTCGGATCCGTGACATGATAGATGTGTAAATGTGTGTATGTGTATACATATACACAAATGTGTGTATATGTGTATATATACACAAATGTGTGTATCTGTGTGTATATGTGTATACATGTGTGTATATACACATGTACACACATGTATACACATATACACATATGTATGTATATACACATATGCATACATGTGTATATATACACATACATGTGTGTGTGTGTACACACACACATGTATGTGTATATATACATGTGTGTATATATACACATGTATATACACACATGTGTACACATATATGTGTATATACATGTGTATACACACATCTGTACACACATGTATATACATATACACATATGTATATATACATATACACACATGTATATACATGTGTATATATGCACACACATGTATATATACACAAATGTGTGTAGACACATGTGTATGTGTGTATATACACATGTGTATATATATATGTGTGTGTGTGTATACACACACGTGTATATATAAACATATATGTGTATATATACACACATGCATGTGTGTGTATATACACACATACACACCATATTCAAAAAAATTAAGAAATAAACAATTAAAATTATTTATGCATATTCTCAGTCATCTTCCGGGTGAACCAAACGGGTCTAGCCCATGTATTCCGGAAATCATTTCTAGGATATGTATCTTCCATAAGGCCCCGTTTGTTTGGCAGAATTGGACCGGAATTGGGTTGCGTCACTTCCACTTTTTCCTCAAATCCAACGTTTGGTTGCCAAAAATTAAATTCCGGTTTTGGCGATGAAACCCGATTTTGACCCAAAAATGGGCGGCACCATCTTCCCACCAAATAGGTGGAATTCGAAATTAAAATAAAGTTTTTGATTAATTTAACTCCATTTTATCTTTCCGTTGAGTGCGCCATCTTCCCATTTTGTTTTTTTTAACCCCATTTTATCTTTCAGTCGGGTTCACTGTCTTCCTATTTTGATTTGGGGGTTTGCGAATGTTTTGTGTTGTTTTGAAGATCAGAGGGTTTGCAAATGTGAAGATTCGAGGGTTTGCGAATGTGATTTGCACCTTCAGCTACGCCTCCATTTCACTTTCTTGCCACCGTTCTCTATGTAGTGGCACGCCAGCGAAGATTTGAAAGGTAAATGGAAATGCCGCTTTCGTTGATTGCTATTTATGTACGTTCCATATGTTTATGAGCGTTACATTTTCGAGCTTCCTTTTGTTGATATAAACTTATAACAGTTGATTTAAATGCTTTCATGGTGGACTGTAACCTGACATTTGTTTGATTTACTTTCATGGTTCAGTTCATATTGTATTTACATAGCTTTTTCATAATTGAGCCTGTGAAAGATAGGAATGGGGGCGGGAAGAAAAACGTATACTTTAGATGATTCAAAGAATAAGGGAGGGCACCAGTACGCAGGGGAAGTAGGAGCATATTTCAAAGGATTGGATAAGTCTGATCTTGTTGGTGTCATATTTGGCTGCACTCACAAGGCTTTTAAAGAATGTGTTAGTCAGCTTATATTCGGTAATCATTTTTTTGGATTAACCCAACATCAATGATTTTAGGGTTTTGTTTTCATTGCATCTTGCCCGTTTCTCATAATCCCCTAAAATAAAACACGAAAAAGAACATATTCATCCAATGAATTTTTAGGGAAATTCAAAACAATACATTGCTTATAATTTACACCATCCAATTTTTCATTTTGGAGTATGATATGATTTAAAGCATGTAGCTGCTAATTCCACTTGAATTTGCAAAGAAAAAAGCAGACCCACTAATAGTAAACAAACCCTAAAAGATCAAATTCAGCCATTGTATTTTTAGGGCAACTCAAAATAATACATTATTTATGATTTATATATTACAACAAATCTTTGAATTGAAACATCTAAACCTATATGATTTAGATCACTCAAATTTTCAGTTTGAAACAGTTAAATTTATAAACTCGTAAGATCCATAGTACATGAATACCTGGGAGTTGCCATGGATCATAACGATACAAATCCAAGGTTCCAATTACATCAAAGCTGAAAGGTTGGCCTTCAACCTTTTTTCTGAGATAGAAGCTCACTAACTCCTCTTCTATTGGATGAAATCTGAACCCTGGAAGATCAAATTCCTCATGCAATCTGCCCTCCATCTTTACCAAATATATTTAATTGTTGTTTTGGGCAATGGATATAATTCTGTCTGCACTTATGAACAAGAAAATCTAGAAGATTGGGAATGTATTGGACGTTATCTTACCATGTAGAGAGTTTATAAAGGAAAAGAATTGTGGAAGTGTCCCACATGCAGAGAGTCAATCCCGCGAAGTTACGCAGAGATTGAATGCGTAGAGAAAATCAAATTGGGTCAAGCCAAATTGTCGGCAGATCAGGCTTTATTCTGGTCATTGTGTTCCCATGCGTTTACACAGCTACTGCTCTCTATCTCGATATTCAAGAGAATTTGACCTCAATAACAAGGAAAGATTTGCAAGTTGTTTGTTTTATTGAATTAGATTTTGCTTGCTTGGAAACAGAGTAATCTGAATCATTACATAATACATACTGCAGTATTAGCAAAGAAAGAAGAGTTTCGATAGATTTCTAATATTTCAAAACTAGGAATTGTTTGTTTTGCCTTAGAAGCTTATGATGTAAATTCCGTTTGACTTTTTGCCTCAGAGTGCTTATCAATTGAAAATGTAGACAATAGAACTTGGAGAAGGTCCATATTAACCAGTTTCTATGTATCTAGCCCTTACATATCTGTGAAAGGAAAAAACTTAGAAAGGAAAAAACATAGAAAGCAAAGGTTGTAGTATCTTTCCCCTACGTATGCTTGCACAGTTTACAATAGAAACTCCTCACATTCTATTTATGCATAATCTTGAAAAGAAATGATATGTCCTTGCGTATTCATTAGCATTAAATTGAAATTTTTTGAGGCCTCTACAAAATCAGGCCCGTGCACATATATTTCCATCGCACTGTAAGAGGAGACATCACTC
>MU224443.1:76723-102532 GCA_018584345.1 Thuja plicata
TTATTAATTAAGAATTAATTAATAATGCACCTAAGTGAAGCTTAAGCAACTAGAGTAATAGGAACTTATATAATTAAATCAATATGATTTAATTAATAAGCGTAAGGTAATAATACTCTAACAGATGTATCAAGGTTCCAAGATTGAAAAGAAATTGAGGAGGGCTTATTAATATTTGAATCTTCAAGAGAAGATGAAAAATCTCCACCTCAACTTTTTCGAAGGTCTACAAGGCATAGAAAACCATTAAACATGTGTAGATATTCTCCTAGTGATTGAAGATGTATATTTTCTTTGAATACTAACACAGATGAATTGAGATCCATAGAAGAGGAATTACGTATGAATAATGTAGATTCTTTAAAAATAACCGTGGATGAAGATATTGCAATATTATAAAATAATGGTGTGTGAGATTTGGTACCGTGTATGAACACCTATTGTATTTCCCTATGAATTGAGGCTCCGAGACAATATTTTGTGTTTTAAGAGTTTACAAGTACAAAAAGGCTACCAAAACGTTGCTAGTATTACTCATTCTATGTTGGTAAAACTCTAATGAATATTTTTTCTACAAGTAAATTGTAACCTTCAATATTATTTAGTAATGCATTGAGTTACTTTGGAGCGTAGCATTTTTCTTAAAAAGAAGGTTTTTCCCGTGTATAGGTGTTAGTGAACATATTTGTCCTTCGATAAATTCTTCTTACGAAATAACTCTATTACCCTCTTCAAAGATAAACAATTACTAGCAGTTGGGTAGGTGTCTCTTGATCACTTCCCTCTAGATTTTAACTCAGGTACAACTCCCTAGAATTGATTTTCAATGTTTTTCTGACACTAATTTATGATTTTAGATTTTAACCAGAAAGATTATAAAGGATTCTCTATCATTCCTAGATGATAAGCACAACATTATTGCTTTATGAAAAGAAGATTAAATAGGAAAAGAAGAGAAAAAAACACAGTTTTTCTGCTAATGGAAATTGCATGGAAGTTGAAGAACAATGATTTAAAATTAGAGTAATAGATCATAAAAAAAATCTAGCTATTGTGAATTTCTCAAGGTACATTACAAAATGAATTAAAATGTCAACACAAAACACTCATCCATTCGTTCCAAACAACACAGATTTGAAAACTTAATCGTAATGTATATCAATATTGTTGCACAGGCAAAGATATAAATATTGTTTCACACAGTAAAACCAGCTTCATTCCAGAATCTGTCAAAAATCTACAACTATAGCCCAATCCAAAAGTTATCTAGTCTTTGAAAAGTAAATCGAACCCATTCACAGTTTTTAACTGCACTACTTATAGTTTCAACGTACCAAGAGGTCTCCCTGAAAACCCGACCTCTCGAACAAACAGTTACTAAAATGAAACCAAAGTAAAAAGGAGACATGTCCTTAAGATTTTGCATGCAAATGAAATAAAACTAAACATCTAAATCAGGCTCCCTCTCGGCGACACGTTCCTCGCTTCCGGCAGGGCTCCCTCCTTCATCGATGGCAGATTGAGTAGGCTTCCACTCTTTGTATGCTTGAACGAGATCCTTAGCAGCCTGCAAATGTGAGATCTTCAAGTTTAGGATTCTGACCATTGAAGCTTCTTTGCTCCACTTCAACTTTTTTACTCTCTTTGCTATCCCGGGCAGTTGATCGATGCACAAATAAAGCATGGACTCAATTCTAGCCATTTGTGTGAGGTTCGTAGCTTTTGGATTAGCCTTCTCCTTGACTGCTTTCATGGTAGTTTCAAAAGCTTCCATAACTCCTTTTAATTCCTGATCTCCATAGCTTGTTTTGAATAAGTAAAATCAAGTTTTGAAAGGACCCGAAACCTTTTACAAGATCTACGAAAGATAGAGTGTTAAAAGGACAAAAAACATCTGTGGAACACCACCTAGCAACCCAAAGGGAATGAACAAAGCCCCCAAAAAGAGACAAAGTTCAGACCAACAAACCACAACAAAGGGCAATCAAGATTTACATTTATGCCTTCTCCTTGAGTGCTTTCATGGTAGTTTCAAAAGCTTCCATAGCTCCTTTTAATTCCTGATCTCCATAGCTTGTTGAAAAGGGATAGGTAAAATTAATAATTTTCAGTTCATTCAGCATAGCCTTTTGAATTTGTTTAGCTTCGGCTTCACAGTCTTTAGTTTTAGTTATAGTATTTTTATTGTAGAAATACGCCAGCGTATATTATTTCTCAATACAAAGAAAGTTGATTCATCAGAGGACTTCAAAGAATTTTTTGTGCAGCACTTCACATAGCCATACCTTTTGATCTCCATGAGCTTTGTCGTTGTCGAAACCCATTTCTCTTCTTCTTTGTCCTAGAACTGTCGTTGTGTTTGCAACTCCCCCATTAGGGCTTTAGTATCATGAAGGATAACCTGGGAATGTTTGACATATTTGAAGCCACTTTTGATCACTTCATCTATCCATTCATCAACAAAGGACACCAGAACTCGACCACGTTGAACTTGATTCAACAAATTATTTTTACTTTCAGCAGAGTTTGGGTTAAAAACCTGTGGGGATTGAATCAAAGGAGTAGCATCAAAGTTGCAAAAGGTATTTATAAACTGAGAAAGAGACACAATTGTCTATTTTATCTCTTTCTTCTCTTTACTGTCTTTCCAGGAAGTTCATAGCATTTGTTGTGCTGTCTCCTTGAACAAATAATTTTTACTTGCTCGGTCCATAGTCCCCAATTCAACCTTGGTGACCTCAAAATCCTCAGCTGCAAGTTCATGTTCCCCTTCTTTTGGCCTATAGGTAGCTACCTCAGCGGTCCACTTCCCTATCTTCACATCTGCAAACATTTGAGCAGTTCTTTTCACCTTTTAAGTCTTGGGAGCTTTCTAAACATACTTGCTGACAATATCTTGCACAGGAACTGAAACATAAACAAGGCTATGCTTCTTATTTACAGAGGAGGTTAGCCATTTTGGCGTTGTGTTTACCACAAGAGACTGTTCAATCATCTTTGTTGGTGTAGCCATGATATCCAGAGGCACATCATCAAGATCGAAAAGCTCCTTGCCCACTTGTTCATCCTCACCTATTTGATAACTCATGTAACCAAATTTGTCATCATCCAGATTGATTGTCTGTACATTTTCCTGAGCCATTTTATCTTTGATCCTGGATTCAATCTTTGATCTTGTGATCCTCTGAGGAGAAACAACGAGCGCACAAGCTGTTGTGGCCTTTTTCGAGAATTTTTAACTCATTGTTTTCCTGAGGAACCTGCATTATGAATTGGTGTAGGAAGGTTAGAAACAGGGGGAGGGGAAGACAAAGATGAAGTTTTAACTTCAACTGACTTAGATCTAGACTGCCTTTGTTTCCTTTTTTGTTAACAACCATTCCTCAGTTAAGTGGAGCACATGATGTGTTCTCTGTTCAATGTTGTCTTCCTGACTCTCGGTCCAATCAATATCATACTCCTCATGTTCAGTTGGCTTCTTGAAACTTGGTTTAATCAGACTAGAATCATCATCAATTACTCCCTCTACATTAATTTTCAACCTCATGGACAAAATTTGGGATATGCATAATCTGTTGTGTTCTCTTTCCTTCACTTGGGATTCATCGGTGCAATCTTCCCAGAAATCTTCTAGATGGGGATCAAGGAACATGTGTGACCTAAGCCCTAGGCTTCCGCTGGCATAGATCTTATTATCAAATCCTGCCCTCTCAGTGTAAAACTTGAAGTCAAAGCGTCGAAGGTCACTCCCTATACTTATTGCATCTGCCATGGACGCACATGAAAGTTTACCTAATTTTATGGGGAAGCCTTTTTCACATTCTTCTTCATGAAGAAATCTTTTAAGAACAATAGTAAGTTGTCTACAAATTTCAACAAGAATAAAAAAATCAAACATATCTGGGAAATCTCATGGGCGAATCTTTGAAATCCCCAACCCTGATGTAGGTAAACTTAGAGAATTGAATATAGAAACGCCCATATTTGGTCACAAACTCTTGGGCTTCTGGGCTAATCCTTTTGGTAGAGTTCCCAGACAACTCAAAATAGATCTTTCCCATAAATGTATCATGCACTCTTCTATAATTTTGAATTATGTTACTCTTATGCAAAATGAGGAAATATTCAGAGACACACATGTCATCAGTTCGTGGTTCATGGGGAATTCCATTCCACTTCCTACTACAGGCCAGACAATACATGAGATAGGAGGACATAAAGAAATTGCTTCCAGTTAACTTGGACTTATTGAGTTGTTCTCTCATAGAACTTGCAATCAATTTAGCCTAGTCTAAAATTTGTTTTCCTTCTAGAACAATCTGAACATAACATAAAAGCCAGTCAGAGAAAAAGTAGGCTTCTGGTGATCCTCTTACCCTTTGCAACATTACCATGACATCTCTGATATAAGAGTACATGTGGTCCCTGTTAAACTTTTTGGGTAATCGTGAACCTCCTCTATGAGGGTTTAACAACCAGCTCTTGGCCATACAGGTCTGATTTCCATCTTTATTCTCATTAAATTTGACAAGAGATTGTGCTGGAGAAATGACCGAAAAGGTTTGTTCTGGGATTTGGAGGGCTAAGGATACGATTTCTCTATTAACTGACATCAAAACACTACCATCCCTTTTCAAATTTGTTTCATCTCTTTGATCATAGTTATTGATACATTCAAAAATCAACTCAGGGCAAATGACCGCAGGAGGGAATGTCGCAGCTACGAACAACCCACTATGCAAAATTTCCAAAGCTGGCGTATCTTCAAGAGAATTGGCAAGATGTTCTGATAAACCTTGTAAATTATAATTCCCTAGGTTAGTATTTGTCACTATAGGATTATCACAAACCAGGCTTGATATACTCCCAAACAGATGAAAATCAGACTTCATAATTCCAACAACTTATCATTACTACAAAATTCTATATTTTGCAATTTAAATTTGAAAATACTATTGAGAGGAAAACCTAACACACCTTGCTTCACAGATATCCCTGACTACTGGAGCTCCAATGTCCTTACCTTCATCCGCTCATTTCTCAATACTGTTGTTAATTTAAAACATTGAGCGAAGTGACCAACTTAAATAGAGGGAGTGTGAGAACTTGGTTATTAATTGCAAATCTTTACGGAAGTGAAAGCAAAAAGATGTGATTTGACAGCTTGTGCATGCAATCCATTATTACTATTTACGCAAATCCCCATGCCGTACAATTTAATGATTGCTCGGATACCTCAGACGTGTTAACTTACCCCACTACCTTTTAGCATTAAATGCACATTTTCCCGTAGGACCCACTGCTGAGCTGTCAGAAGATTACTCTTTAAGTTATCTCGTGCCTTCTTTGGATATCTTTGAACATGAGTGAACAATGTTCAAGATGGTTCAAGTAGGTTCAACATTGTTCAAGCGTTCACACCGCCCATATCAACATTTAAACAATCTCCTGCGCTGACATGCCCTAATTCCTCAATTAATACTTTAGCTCTTCCCATGACTCATAAGTACATCAATCATCAACACCATCTTTATGTACCTGCCAAGTTTATTAAAATTTTAAACTCACTTGAACTACCTTGAACTGGTTTGAACTAAGTTCAAACCTGTTCAAGGGTGTTCAAGAGTGTTCAAACAATTTGTTAGCAAATAATCTGATCACTTTTTCAAAGCATGGTAAGACCAAAGGGGCTAACAGTTTTGATAAATGGCTGGATTCACAAGATTAAGGGAATGAAGGTAATCAAAGTATACAAGGGCGACTCAAAAAACCAAATAAAAGGGCAAGTACCGAACTTGGACTAACAAAAGGTTTACAACTTATTTTTAAATGTGTTTTTATATTAGTTCTATAATAGAATTAGATTTGATTTTTTTGCATATTCACCTCTCAATTTTCATGCTAAGTAGCTATTACCAAAACCTTAACTTTCTTATTGTAGAAATTCACCCATATAATGACAGTCAATCATGTTCAAAGCGTAATGTATAAAAGTTATTTTGGGCACCTTCCACATTTGATGCCTACAATATCATTCTAGATTAGTTATTAATATCAATATTGTAGAGCTCTACTCACTTAATACCAACCTGAAAACTCCTTAAAAAATAGGTAAATACTAATCAACATTAGCATGCCTAGTTTTTGATAAAAAATAATGTATAAATACATTTTTGATGCACCTGATGGATGAACTAGACCAATATAGGACAAGTTAATTTTAGGTTTTTTTTCTACTACTCAAATATTTGACTTGATAAAAAATATTCATAAAAAGACTACAAAAATATCACTTTCATGAAAAGATCTACTTCAATGCTTTAACACAATTCTTGATTCTTTCTCATCTATCCAATTGAAAGAGCAATTGTATTTACATATTCAATATAACAAATGTTGTTGATTAATCATCATAGTTATGAGAATCAATCTTATGGATTAATCACCACTATGGGTATAGGCAAAGATGTTGATTTGAAAGTTCACTAACCCTCACATGTTTCACTACAATAGCAAATGCATATGTATTATTGGAGCTTAAACATAGGTTCAAGTCCCTTGAACTCAAGTAGGGGTGTTGGACTTGTTAGGATTTAGGAATACATAAACAATAAATAATATTAGTTATAATGCAAAATAAAGGAGATAAAATTAACAATTCACAATAGCACATAGATTTAACATTGCTCACCCAATACACGCTACATCCTAAAAGGAACAAATTTCCACTTTCTTTTTATTATTTGGTGCAAATCAAATTACATTGTCATAACCTTTTACTTTTATAGCCACTTATTTATCAATCCTTTTGGCATTTTACAAAGTTTGGTTTACAGTGCAAAATAACAATCGTCTAATTTGTTAAATAATCAGTAATATATGTTTTAGGGTCGCAACACTTAGTAGCCCCTAAACTCCTATCGTGGGTTCTACCCCCAAGCCCTTGCTAGGGGGATAGGCCCTTGAGCCTCATAGTGGGGGATCTTCCCTCATACTCCCTATTAATTGATAAGGGGAAAAATTGAGCTTGGAAAGTTACCAAGATTTAAGCTTGATAGCTTGATCAATTGCCACATACCAACAAGACTAACCACTACACATTTGAGATTTATCTCATTGATTAAACATAACCTTATATACAGGTGATCTAGAGGTTCACTAACACCTGCAAGTTTCGGTGTAATGAAAAATCTAATAAAAATATCAATTATAATTAAAAAAAAATGCATGCAATTCTAAGTTTACGAGGTGGATAGTTTCATACAATATTTACTAATAGAATGCTAGCAGATTACAAAAAAACTCACGTCTCTCTAATAATCATCACCCCTTTGTGTAGATCATTTTGACTTACATATGTAGATGTCTTCTAAGGGATAAACTCCTCCAATGAATGCCTATTGTAAGTTATAGAACCATATGTACCTATATTTTTTTGTAAAAAGAATTATATTAATTATTGATAACTCCACATTTATTTTGACTAAGAAGATAAATAGAGAAGTTACACTTTGGCCATTAGTAATTATTCTATATTTTTTTCCCCAAGGGAAAAATTTCATACCAAATTCTTTCGTGTTTAAAGAGTTGGTATTTGCAAGGTATTGAGTCTACAAGGTGGGCATTAATTTGGACAAAAACAAGGCAAACTGCTTATTGATCGGAGGTTGAGCCCAACGACAATAGTATATTCATTTGAATGTAGTATAGGTTAAGGAAAGGGCATTGACCTCCCTCAAAGAACAATAAGGTCGATTTGCCAAAACAGAACAAAATATAACTCAATCATTCAAATCACCCTCTACTAACAAATAGCTTGAGTCCTTTCAATAGTAAATATGAGTTTTCCCCATCAATTGAGAAGATTTAAAATTAAAAAACTGTAGACCAACCAACTTCCAAAAAACTAAAAATTGAAGGATAAAAATCCTAAGAATCTATCCAAAAAGAGAGCATTGCATCGTAAATTGACAATTTGGAAAAATCCACATTTGACAAGAGATGCTCAAGTTTTGTTAATATATCCCAAATGATAGATTATTTTCCAACCAAACTCATGCGTGGAACTTACAAAGAAACAACACCACACAAATATTTATGGTGAAGAAGTTTGTCCCAAGACTAACTTTGTTTCAAATGTCATTTTCAATAAAGTTTAGTAGGCAAGGCTTGAGTATTAAATTGAAAAATGGCTAAGATTAAGGTCTTCATTTTTCTTATGCCTAGAAACTTGGTCTCAACTATCAAGGATCCATTTATGAGAATCAGAAATCCCCCCCCTCTAAAGAAACTATTAAGACAGGGAATACAATTCTTTCAAAAAGTCAAGTAGGAGAAGGAAGCACTAGAAATCGAAAGGTAGGAAGAGGCATTTAGACTTATTTTAGGAGGGCAAGATAACCAACAAAAGCTAACAATTTGAAAGGCAAATGATTAACCCTTATTTTAAGCCTATCAAGAATTTACTTCTAGTGGAGGTGATTAAGAAGGGCGATTGATAACAAATTCTAAGTTATTCCAAAGAGAGCTACACAATCTTAAACTGTAAAATAATAGAAATTCATTCTTGAATGTCTAAAATGGTATTCAAAAAATAAATATTTGACTTATCTTGATTAATTTGTTTAACTTAAGCAAGCAAATAAATATCCAAATCTCTCCTGAAATTTGTTGGCTTAAATTTTATAGCAACACCCATTAATATAGTATTATCTATAAATTAAAGATGAGAACAAGGTCCAAAATTTATCACCACTAGTCAACCCTAAATACTCCCAATGGATATCATATAGACAATGACCTTCCCAACCTTTGAACCATAGGAACTAAAAGATATGGCGAATGGGGTTACCTTGCCTAAATCCTTTTACAACAAAATAATAGAAGATGAATCTTTGTAAATAAAATATGAAAAGGATCATGAACATAGCTCATAACCAAATCAATTCATTATTAGAAATTTCTAAATCCGTATAAACGAATTCTCAAAAAAGACCAATCAGACCCTAACATATGCCTTGGATATATCTAGCTTGATAAACATAGTTTTATCCTTAAAATGCCTAATGGAATGGATAGATTTTAAAGCAATGAATATCCCATTTAAAAATGGACATCCCTTCATAAACCACCATTTTTTTTGTAATAATCTTGTCAGTAGCATTACAAAGAGCTATTGGTGAAATAAACAAAAGATTTGGCTTGCACATTTTTAAGTATTATATACAAAATAGTTAATATTAATTAGATTCATAAACTACATCCAAAATATTAGACTTCAAAATAAATTATTAGAAGAAAAAAAATGGGAAATCGATCTAAACCAATAGCCTTACATTTATTTATTTGGAAGATGGCCTTTTCCAACTCCTTGTGAGTGATAGGTTTCATTAGCAGATTATTCATTTTATTAGTATCAATGAGGGGATGGACACTAAAATAACCCTTTCTTCTTACCTTGGTACATGCCCACTTTCCTTAAACAATGAAGAGAAATGAGAAATCACTTCTTCATCAATTTCCTAAAATAACCCTTTCTTCTTACCTTGGTACATGCCCACTTTCCTTAAACAATGAAGAGAAATGAGAAGTCACTTCTTCATCAATTTCCTAAAATGAAGAAAAAACTCTTGAGAAGATAAAATAGTGGAAATAAATTTTTTACATCTCTTGTCAGTAATTAAAATATAAAATAAGAAGGTCCATGTGATCTTGTACTTATACTTCAAAAAAATCTCCTTTCACAAATCCAATTCTTCAAGCTCCTTAGAAAGGGAGAACTCCTCCAATATCTTTTCCTTAGTCAAACCAATTTTTTTTTATCCAAAAACTAATTTCATTCAACTTTTATTTTTCTATAAAATATTGCCAAAGCATAATTTATTTTATTGGTTACATTTAAATTTAACAAATCGAAGCCTTTAAAAAATGAGTACATTGCATCACCCAAGGAGGGCTTCCCCTACAATCGCCAAACTTTTGTATTCTCCCTATTTACCTAATGATAAAGCCGTATTAATTGAAACTTGAACATTGATTTTTTAGGAATTGAGAAAAGAGATGAAGAAAATTTAATTGAGTAATAATTGAAGTCATGTCATTGTAAAATTTTAGATGTAGTTATCAAATTATCTCCAATTCACTCAATTAGGAATAAAAACACTATCTAGAAGTTTTTGTATGAAACTAGAGATGCATCTTCTATTATTCCAAGTATAAGTGCCCCCACTTGGTTTAATATCCATAAGACTAACACGTATAAATATGTTCATGAAATAGAGTTGAAGATGAATCAAGTTTGCTCTCGGCCTCAAGTTACCTTGAGGAGAAAGAATAACATCTAGCAAAAAAACATAGGTATAGAAACAACTATAGAATGAACATACTAACCATTTGACCATAAAAATCTTGCCTTGAAAACCTATTGGTGCTTAAATAATAGAGGATAAGATTTGATTGCAAGAATCAAAACAAGAACCTACCAAAGATTTAAAAAAAAATGGTTGCATTTTAACAAAGATGAAGGTGTAATTTGGCGAGGGTCTCACAAACAATATAATCCCCTTGTAGAGACTTACACACACACACACACACACACACACACACACACACACACACACACATTGACATTGACTACCTTTTCAAAGAAAAACAAGAATAGTCAACATTTTCTCTTATATTTCTCCAAGAAAAAGAATGCCAAGTTTATGAATTTCAATGAGATATCAAATAACATTTTGATGAGGGGAGTTGCCTAAACCCATAGCATTCCATGAGATAACAATAATTTTTGAAGGAGAGAAAAGAGGCAATATAAAGTATGAATTACTCCAAATTCAATTATTATTTCTCTTATTAACTTCACTTTCTCATAAACATTTTTCTTCTTTTTAAGATTCTTTTGTTGAAGACTCTTTGAAGTGAGATTTTTCTTTCTAATTCTAACACCATCTTTAACTCCAATATCATGAAGGGTTATAGGCACAATGCAATCTATATATTCTTTGATGACATTAGCGTTTAAATTATGAACCATAACATTTAAATTAAAACCCATCAAATTAGCCAATGCTTTGCACCACACCCTTCTTGATGTAATACTTGCACATTTGATAGATCGAGAAGACTTATGTCAATGGGAGCTAGAAAGAATAATGAAATTGTACCAAGTCTTGATTAACTAAAGTCTTCTCAACTAAATTATAATCAATATCTTCAAAATTCACTAGAGTATCAAATCAATTATATGAATTCCACTCGGGATATCCTTTCGTATACACATTAGTCCTTCTCGTATTTAAGATTTCATTAGAATAAACTTATTTTAGGTAGATCTTTCAATATTAAGTAAGGATTTTCCTTTTCAAAATTGCATTTTCTTTCACGATATAAACACCTTCTCAAGAAGAAAGAAAATTATGAACTCATTTTGGGCAATTTATTTGAAGATGCCCATAATCATGACATAGATGACATATAAAAGGTAGAGCCTCATAGTTCACCTATTAGATCAAAACATATTTCTCAACCTAATCTTTAATGAGTCAAGAAAATGATTATTGAGGTCAATCTCTCTATGGGTATGGGAATAAGTACTTATCTTTCTCTAATGTGTTTAATGAGAAGAGTTAATAAGTTTTCCAAAACTATTGTTATTAAATGAAGAATTTCAAATCTCGAAAATCCTATGGGTAGTCAAAGAAGGCAAATCCAAATTCGCTGAGATGGGAGCTCCTCCATAGAATCAAATCTAGCATGCCAAGGCTTAATGAACAACATTTTTTTATTGTGAAAATAAGGCCCTTCTTCATTATGTGATTTAATGACACCCACACGTTTGTAGGTGCCTGAAATCTAACCAAACTGAAGATGACAAATGGAGAAGACAGGTTGTGTTGCTAGAAGCAATCCACAGAACCTTTGTAGGTGCAATAGTTTGTTGCTACAAGTACATGAATCTCTGCTGCAATACACTAATCTTAGGGAAAAATGATTTGACAACATAATACCAATCATAAGACAACTTGGTAGTCACACACAAATAATTGATTTTCTAGAATGGTAAGAACAAAAAAAAAAATACAATTCATAGGAAAAATACACATTCCTATTGTTTTAAAAGATAATATTTCACTCCTTTTGTCTTATAATAATAGTTATTTACACACTTTTAGTTCCCTTTAGAATTCTAGGCCAAAATTAAGACGTCCCTATTTTTTCTTCTTCCCAATTGTTATCCTCTCTCTCTCTCTCTCTCACACACACACACACACACACACACACACACACACACACACACACACACACACACACACACACACACACGCACAAAGCCCTCCAAAACTTGGAATTTTTTTGCAAAATTTTAGGTACAATGCACAAAATCTCATTATAAATGCTCAAAATCTTATTTATGGATCCAAATCTCTTCTTCATTTTTCCACGTCACCGTTCATTAATGTGCTAGAGTGGGTGGTTTTTTCCCAAATGATAAGTATACTCAAGTTTAAATTGCAACAAGCATTCCTAGTGACATGTAGAAAAAGAAAGTGGAAAAAATGTTATGCTCTTGCATCATGATTAATATTGACATCGTGTGGTTTGCATGAGAAAATTAACCACATTAACATGATAGAGGTTGAACCTTAACTCATTCAAACGATATCTTTAGATGAAAAAACAAAGATCAAACTCTAATCCATTCCAACATCTTTAAATAAAAAAACTAAAGGTCAATTTAAAACTTGAGATCCAATCATGAGTGATCAATCTACATGTACTACATAAACCAACTTTGAATGAATGAAGGAAGGAATAACTCATTCAAACAATATCTTTAGATGAAAAAACAAAGATCAAACTCTAATCAATTCCAATATCTTTAAATAAAAAAACTAAAGGTCATTTTAAAACTTGAGATCCAATCACGAGTGAACATTCTACATGCACTACTTAAACCAACTTTGTATGAATGAAGGAAGAAATTTTAATGTTGTTGAACAAGCCATCTAAAAGACCAAGAACCATAAAACTAACACATATTCAAATTTCTTTCAATGTCAACTCTTCTATTATGAATCTTGACCTATAAATTACCCCTAAAACCTTACACCTACCACCTTTAAATTCTACAATAACACTTTGTTTAAGAGAAAAACACAAACAATTCCAATTATAAAAAAATTCCCAAAATGAATCCCCCCAAATTCAAACACATGCAGGCCAGTAAAAAGCAAACACAACACTTCAAAATCACCGTAAAAATTCAAATGATCTTCAAACAAAAGCGAACTCACATGCCTGCAAAGCACAGGGCTCAAATGCAGCGGCATCTGAAATGAGGCGAAGCAAAACCAAAGCTAGCATCACCAACTGCAGATAGAACTTGTAAGAAAGGATCACTTGCCTGTACTTATTATAATTGCTTAAGTACATACCAAAATTGTAGATAATTTTTAGCTCCTGTAAATTTTGGAGATGGCAGAATTTGTTTTAATCTTTAGTTCTTTGTCCAATTTTCCTGCCAAAACTAAAAATATAGTAGACTTTCCACATCCAGGCTGCCCAATACCATGGTAATTCTGCTACAGATCGCTGAAATTTCTATACAGTACTATCTGTACTTTAGGTCAAAATGTGTAAAAAAAATTTAATCGAAATTTTTTCGTATGGATTTAGGGTCCCCGTAACATGCTTAAGAGTAGTTAATTTTTGCCCTTTTAGTCGATGATAATTCAACCATGCCCAACATTGCCTGTAATTCATTCTTTGGCCACTCCTAATTTGTTACTAACGAAGCAAATTCTTTCCAATTACGAAATGCAATTGATAAATCCAGAAACATGGAAAAGAACGATAACTGCTCCTAGGGTATTTACGACCTAATGAATGTGGTTTATTTCTTAAAATTATGGAAAGTAATGTGGTGAGGCTTCACATGGTTTTGGATCTGAGGCTGCCGTTCCTAAGGAGTCTTCTGTCGATGTTGAGCTTGTTTCTCCATTCTCCTCTGTTTTTCTACCTGCGAAGGGTTTGTAGCAAAGGGTTTGAAGCAAGGTTTTCTCCTTCTTCCCGTTATTGCCGCTGCCGCTGCAGGTATTGCGTCTGTTGGATTCGTTAGTTCTGCTGGTGCCTTCTCGGGTGGCATTTAACCTGGGGTGGGGGTTATTAAAAGTTGCGAATCCCCTTCGTCCCCTGTTCAGACCAGTGGGGCTGTTGGGGGTTTTCTCCACCCCTGGGAGTGCTGAGGAGAATGTCGGTGTGCAGCCATCCTGCCATTTGGACTGCCTGATGTTCTTAAAGGCAAAGTCCAGTTCAAATTCTGCTTTGTATTCCTCTTTGGAACTGGTTGTGCCTGGCAGAGGTTGGTGTCGTAGGGTTCCTGAATCCCGACTTCTTATCAAAAGATCATCCCTTAGGCTTGACAAGTCTTTTGTTGGGAAGTTGTCTGTCTCTGGGCTAAACACTAACATGGTTAAGAGAACCTGTGGCTATGTAGTCAACGAAAACTCAAAGGGGAGTTTTTGAAAAGAGTTAAGTCTTTTCTTGGTATGATTTGGATAGACACTTCTGATTAAGAAATAGGTGTTAAAAAAATAGAATTTGAGGAGCTATGTGATATCAGCTATGACAAATTTGAGGGGCTATGTGATTCTAGCTTTAACAAGTGGCTTCTTCTAGTTTTTCTTTTTGTTTCAAGAGGGATTGCATTTTGACCTTTTTGGCGGTCTTCGGTTACTAGAAATAATGATGTTTTTTAGTAAATGAAAGTCAGGTTTTACTTAGAGGTGAAATCTTAATTTTAGGCTCTTAAATTGGGTCAATTCTTAGGTTTGCCTTCAGAATATTGGGAGGGTGAGATTTTGGATGGTATTGTTAGATCTTTTTGGTCAATTTGCAGTTATTGATGAGGTTATCAAGTTTAGATCTCCACTATTGTATGCTAGTTTCTGTATGTATATTAAGATGGATAAATCTCTTCTGACTTTGGTTGTTTTGTGTTCAAATTTTGGTTTTTCGAGAGAACAATTTATGTATGAAGATTTATTTGCAATTTGCTAATTGTGTCACAAAGCAACTATTATTTAGCTACATATGAGTGCAAAATGTGGATGTGAAAGATTTGGATAAGGGAGGGCTATAGCATACCTCAATCATTAGGTAGACATTGTGTAATGAGGCTTGTCAAATGTTAGACAAGGAAAATGTGGTGGATTATCTTGTAGAGGTAAGGGATGGCTCTAGTGTTGCTAAGAAACCTAATATCATCATTCAAAAGTCCTATGGTAGGGTTGTCTCTACTTCCTATTTGATTTAGTTGTTAAACAAAGAGAAAAGATAATTGTAGACCAATATTGTGCCCTGAAGTTGGTAAGCTTGAAAGAGAATCTCATGTACTCAAATCTTTGCTTCACTTGAATGCTAGTTGGCTGTCCTCTCTTACTCCTTGCAGAGAGAAAAATAGACATTTTTTTGTTAGAAGTGCTTCAAAAAGATGCAAGAGTTTTAGGATTAGTTGAGTTGGATGTATGTGGTGTTAGGATGAAATAATGCAGCAAAGCTATTGAAGAAAAAAACTGCAGATAGTTTTTAGATCTTGTTGAAGCTCTTTAGCTTCAAGCCACTTTAATTGGCTCAACAATGTGTTGTCAAGTCTTAGCTACCTGCTTTTTAGCAAAGTCTTAAGATTACTTTTTTGTTTTTGTAATTACTAGCTTTTAGCTATATGTAATTGGTTTCAAAATAGTGTCATGGTTGTTGGTTAGATTCTTTTTGAAATTCTAATTGTAAATGAGTTTGAGCCCTTTCAAAAATCTACTTTTAATCTCGATAAAAATAAATTATAAACATTTGAAAGAATGTCTCAAATAAATAATATTATAACAAATATAAATTTTGTTTAAAACTAACTTAAACAAAAATATGTACATTACAGAATTACACTTTATTTTTTTATCAGTAAACAAACTTGATTTAAATAGCAAATACTTTACATTTAATATATTCTATACTTATTTAAACAAAATATATTCTTTACCTATATAATTTGATGTTCCATTACCTAATAAAAGATTGTTTTAATGAATATATAATTTCTTGAATTAAAATAACAAATTATATCTTTAATAATATTATAGGCTTGCGTCAAACTAAAAAGAAATGATGCAATCATTTGTTCTTATTCTAACGATGGTTGCAAAATCAAGAATACAATACTAACATATTGTAAAGAAATTATACATTTCAACTGTAAAAGCCTTTGACAAGGCTGTTTCAAAGAAATAATGATTTCCTATTCACTCACTGTAACATTATCAATAATCTCTTAGAGATGGCAAACTGTACTAACTATTTATGATGGATGATTAACTTAGTAAAATGTAGCTTACCTCTAAAGAGTTCATGGCTGAGTTCAGAAGCGTGGGAAGTGCTCTCCCAGCAAGCAAGCATTTAGAGTTTACTGTCAGATTTTCCAACCGAATTTCTATTGTTGGGATCCAAATGCCCACTCTGTACATTGTCAAAAACATTTTTTTAATCATAAAGTAATGGAAGATAGAGATGATAATTACTATTTACAACATAATTACTAAGAACGCTATCTTCTTTCAAATGATGCTTTTTTTCTCCATAAAAGAAATTCCATACTGGTAGTCTAAACACTCTGTAATCATGGGCCAATACATGACCAGTATGGTGCATCACCTTGACATTCTAAGATACACATATAACTCTTATTGAGTAGTAGCACTGATCAAAATAAATTATTTCCCTCCACTACTTCTAAGCATTAGAGTCTAATAATTCCTATAAATGTGTCATTTTAAAGTTTTATTGTCTGAAAATCCTACCTATCTTTACCTGCTCTCAATTTTTTTTGAAGAACTGATCGTTAAAAAGTCAATGAAATTTTGTCTTTGGCTGACTTCTAACTTGGTTTAGAATTTCATTATGATCTTTTTTTTCTTCAAAAATTATATAGGTAGTCTATAGGTAGTCTGAATTTGTATAATAGTAAAAAACTTAAAAAACTTGTATTCTTGAGAGAGAGAAAAAAAAAAAAAAATTTAAATTCCATAAAAAAATTAAGATATACAAGCTCCTTTCCTTTTCTTTCCATTTAAACAGTTAAATGTTGGCAGCTTTTGAATAACTGCTCATCTCAAAGGCTGCATCATCATCCTCGACATCTCCTTTCTCAAATGACCTTGATCTCAAAGGCTGCATCATCATCCTCGACATCTCCTTTCTCAAATGACCTTGATCCAGTGAAAACACCTGCCATTCCCCATATTTTGTCATTTGGTCTTCTTATTGGCCTCCTTTCTAAAGCTGCCATCCTTCCCAATTCAAACACTATTTAATTTAATCATTCAAATTCCCACCATGTTACTACTGTTCTACTTCTTACATCTCAAATCTCATTTTTGTTCAGTCTTCTTTGTTCAAAAGTCTCTTACATTTTTCTTCTCTTAATTCTGAGTGGTGCAATCTTTATGTGCATCTAAAGAAATAAATGATTACAGGGACATCTTTAATTTCCTTTTGTCTTTCACAAGATGGAATAACAATAATAAGGCCTGCCATGATTCCATCATTTTATCCTTTCTTTTATGCATTTAATAAAGCCGGCCAAGACTCCCATTCTTTTATCCTTTCTTTTATATATTTGTTATATGTTTTTTTCATTACAAATATAAATCTGAATCTTCTGAATTGAAAAATAATAATATAGATGGAAGTTGATAACGATCCTCGGCATGCCGTCCGTGCATGGACAAACAAGCCAACCTAAAATTTCATATATATTTTAACTATAATTCCTCTGTCTAGATAAACAAAACTATAATATAAATTAAAATTCAACATTCAACTTCGATGCTTGCATTTTATATGTTTCCTTGTTTACTTGTTATGCGTTTGAATTCTACATTGTATTTATTATTATTATAACAATGGAATTAGAGTTTCACCTAAACAGGGACTCTAGCCTAAGACCTTTCAAATGCTAATTTACAAGTAATATCAATTGAGCTGTTTGTTTTATATAATTTTACTATTTGGAATATATATTTGTTTATTATTAATAATTTAATTTTATTAGTTCAATTTAATTTGAAGTTATATTAATATTTCATATGCATCTATTTTTTTTAAAGAATTTTCATGTTGTTTTATTTATTTTAAAGTTATTTTTATTTAATTTATAATTAATATAGATATTAATTAAAGTATATTTTATTATATGTTAGAATTATTTATTTATTAGATATATGAATAATGTATTTATATAAAGTTTTAAGTTTTAAATTTTATTTGAGTTCTTTTATAATTTTATTTTTATCACTTATTCAATTATTTAAAGTTCACTTAACTTGTATCTATGAATTTTTTTACTATAATTAAGAAAATTAAAAATATATCAAAGTAACAAATCGGAATATTTCCTTTTGTGACTTAAACATTTTAAAAATTAATTAGACCTAAAATTATAGGCTTAGGCCTTCCCTTTCCTTTCATAGATAGATAGATAAGTAGGTAGGCAGATAGATAGATAGATATGAGAAACCATACGTTGTGAGATTTGTATTGATTCATATAATAATTACAAAGAGTAGAACATGCGTGACATAGTTGCCCCACGTAAATTACATTTGCTAAAACCCCAATGATCATATCAGGCCATTCCAATCTTCCACTTGTTAGTTTTTGATGCCACTACTAGAAATAAAGACTAATATTAAAGAAAGAAAACATCCTATAAATGAAGACTTTGATGTCCCATCAACAAATGGGATGCACATACAAGATTCACAATAAGATGCCTTAATCGGTGTTACATATATTAGTTGCATTTGGCTCTTTAGCATAACACAAGAAGGCCCAAACCTGTGATGTATGGTTTTCCTCTTTCAAACCATTGACTATTTGGTTTGAGCACCGAAAGTGTGAGACTAAAGTTGCATTATGTTGCTAACTTCTACACATTTGTTGGTATCCCTTTTGTTTTTAGTATTGTTTGTCATTCGTTGCTTCCATCTCCAACATTTAAATTCTTAAGGGCTTGAGATGGAGCAAGCTAGAGAGTGCTCACAACCCTTGTGGTGTAGGACCCTTCAACTAATTATGTAGTGCCTATGTATTGTTTGACTGCTGATTTAGAAGTGCCAATAGGAGAGGGCCTTTGAGAGGTATCATTTCTGCCTTGTGCTCGAACCAAACAGTAAGTATCTCTCACATGAGTTGATTTCTGATAAACCTTTGTTCAGGAGAAAGCACATCAATCTTCCCCTCATTCTTCTTACCGGTACCATTTTTTGTAGAATCTAGGATACTTGATGCTCCCTGCTGAAACAATGTTTGATTTGTCTTCGATGCAATGAAGAGCTCAACATCTTGCACAACGCTCTCTTTATTTACATATGTTGTTGGAAGCCTTTTGGAAGAAGAATTAATTGCATAATGTTTGGGAGAAACATCTTTCCACCAAGAGACCGATCTCTTTTATTGAGTTTTTTTGTTTGGGCAATTTACTGCAATATGCTAGTTTTATAACAACTTTTGCAACGAAATAAAGATCCTCATAGTCAAAAGTTTGCAACCATTCATTGCCATCGACATTCAAGATTATTACTACTGGAATATCTTTGGAAGTGTCTAATTCCACCAGGATTTGAGCATAGGTTGTGTGAATAAAATTTGCAGTCTTTATCTATAGCCACAAAACAACCAATGGAACTTTAGATTGCCTCAAAGCCAAACTCAAACTAGTAGTGAAGGGGAGATTTCGGAGGCAAACTTAGATGGGCATGTCTGTGAATGATTCAATGAATGGATTAAATTGTTGATGCCCAAGATTTCAACATCAACATGCTTTGTCCATGTGTCCACACATAGTTCAAAATACTGTTCCTATAATTTTTATTGTCAAAAACCACAGTAAATAGGTCTCTAGAACATGGATACATTTCAAGTTTTTCTTGTAGAAGAGGCATCCATGCATCACAAATCTATTTATGCAAAACTTGAAGACTTGACTAAAAATGATTGAATCTTTCAATAAGTTTATTTTCTGTAAAAATTATTGGCAATATACAAATAATGTATATAGTGTTGTCATTGATGTCAAACTTGTTTGGTTGATATCAAACTTGATTGGAGGTGTAGTATCTGGATGATTAATGACTATGTCGCAAGTTCTTGTATAAGATCTTTGGCTGAGTACGACTATTTCAGTAAACAATGTCTGAGAAGGTTATTGTATTTTGGTTTGCATTGCTCCACATTGTATTATTTTAGTTTGTTATTTCGTTATGTTGTTTGTAGATATGTAGAGAATCTCAGGTTTCAGGTGTTAATAACATTCGTAGGTGATTTGGTAAAGTTATGTGTGTTGGACTGTATAGTGACGTAGTAACTGTTGTTGGAATGCTTTGGATTCCTCCACCTTTGATGATTTCATGTTGTTGTTCGCAAATATATTTTGTTGAGATCAAATGATGATATGTTGTGTATCTCAGGTGTTGTAGAGGTTTACATGTTGATTCTAGTTTACTTTGTTGGCTTGCATTATGAGTTCTATTTTTCAGAGCCAACTTAAGTAGTTTGGGACCATGCAGTGTTAAAGGAAAAGTTTTGGGAGTCATTGGATGGTGCCAACATGGTTTAATTCTTTACACATTCTGTTTTCCTTCTACAAGGTGTGGAGATGTAGTTTTGGGCTGACAAGTTGTGTGCTACATATTTTATGTAATTAGGTTGACCTAATTGATGCAATTGTATGTTGCGGAGGTATATTATATCGTTTTGTGGATTTCATGAGTCAGATAAGTGTGCGTGTATGGTGTAAGTGCGAAGGTTTGCAAGTGTAGATGATCACTGACAAAGTCAATTTTTGATGTATGAATAAGAGAAGTGTAATCAACATTTTAGAGAATGCATTTTGTACCGTAGTTTAAGAAATACATTTCTTTGTAATCTAATCATATTGTATCTTGCATTGAAGAAGTGATGTTTAGTCTGCAAGTCCCTTGTATCTTTCCCTAAGGTTGAGTGCCTTAGCTTGCAAATCAAATCGGGAGTGATCTTTCTTGGCCTTGAGCCTAAAACTGTTGTTTAATCAATTTTTCATATTATGAGTTGGATCTCACTGTGGTTTTTCTTGCATTGGGTTTTCCACGTAAAAATCATGGTGTTCTTGTGTGTTGCATGTTCTATTTCGGTTATTTTCTCTGACACATGTGATGAAGTGATTAAGTGAGTAATAATTGCTTTAGTTTTTATGTATGTTGAATTGCCCCCCTCTCAGCATTCGGAAGTGTTCAACAATTGGTATCAGAGTAAGGTTCTAGAAGTAACGGTCTAGCAACTGAGGTAGATCCTGCATTTGAACACAATGTTTGAGTTTGAGAAAGATTTGGATGCCACAGAGCCACAAGGATGGGATGTTGATGTAGTAGTAGATCTTGAAGGAGAATTCAGACTTGCTCTTGATGATCTAGAATATACTATTATAGTTCTATACAAAGAATTTTAGGAAAAGCTTAAGAAAACAAAAGATAACATTGTCCATCTGAAAATTCAAGTTTAAGAAGGAAAGATGACTGGTGATTGTCTAGAAACTAAGTTACATGACAAATCCGGTGAATGCACTAAGCTTGAAGAAGTTGTTACCTTAAGGAAGGGGTTGGAGGATGCAAATTGACAAGGGATTGAAGCTCAAAAGTGGCAGTGATCTTGGTTTTTCATGAAATGCTAGGCTTTTAGAAACCATCTAAGAACAAAGGTGGTCTTGGTTTTGATAAAGGACAAAATTCTAAGGCTCCCAACAAGCATGACATAGGCAAGTAAAAGGTCAAGGATGATTCCAAGAAGACAAATGAAGATAAAAAAGTTTTCACTCCTGCCTAGAACAAGAAGAATTTCAAGAAGTCCACTCCTGCTCAAACCATGTATTCCCCATCTTTCAGTGGTAATTTATTTTATGCAACAAGTTCGGACATAGAGCTAGTCAAGGTGGAAGCTAGATTAGATCCCAACCATTTAATAGTCAATGCTACTCTTGCAATAAGGTTGGACACAGAGCTAATGAGTGCAAAAGTATAATGATGGAATGTTTTCATTAATTTAAATAATGGTAGGAATGTTCAATATTTCAATGGTTACTATTATGCATGCAACAAATTCGGGCACAAGGTTGTTGAGTGCAGATCTAATGCTAGAAGAAGTGTAAATGGTCTTCAACATGGTCCTACATGTTATAATTATAAAAATTAGGACACATTGCTAAATTTTGTAGAGGAAAGAATGAAAGAACTTTTGTTCCATTAGAGAATATTGATGTAAATGAAGAAAATGAGAATATGCAAAAGACATGGGTCAAGAAGTCTGATGAGAAAGAAGAAATCTAGGCAAAGGATGAGTTTGTACCTTATGGTGGAGTAGATGTTTCTTCTGGAAACTAAATAAAGTGCATTGTTTGAGGGGAGAGTTTTTGTTGATAAACTTATGAACCCCTATAAGGTTGGTATGATGGATAGTTTGTAGCATCGCAGAGGTATTAGAGAAATTTCCAGAGCATTCCAAATCTTTATGGAGACTTGTTGAGGTTTCCATGGTCTCTTTGTACATAGAGAAGCAACTTTTTGGATGTTTGTTTGTACTAGATTTGTTGCATTCAACGCGAAACACTTAGGGTTTTGACAGACTTGTTATATTATGTGTTTGGCATTCATGTTCATCATTTTGAGTTATGTATATCAAAGAGCAATATTGTGCTACGTTACCGGATTCGCGGACCAGTCTGCGTTGGATCCGGGCAGGGTTCGGATCTGGACCCGTGGGTCCGTCGGGATCCGCAGCCCGTGGATCCCAATGGACCCACAGGTCTAGATTCGGACCCTGCTCAGATCCAACGCAGACCCATGGGAATCCTGCGTGGACCCTCAAGGATCCCGCACAGACCCCCAGGGACCCACGACAAGCATCATAAAATGTGGGTCCAAACCACTTAAAAAGTATGTTTTTAATTATTATTTTTCTTTCTAACCCTAAAACGACCCTTATAATGGAGCCTCCAAACACATTTCATTTCACATTTGCTCTTTATTTTGCTCTCTCATTTTGCTCTATCATTCTTGCAAGTTTGAAGTGAGGTGATTGTATTTGAAGGAGATCGATTGTAGAGTGGTAAATACCTTCCGAAAAGTAGATTTGAGTGATTAAGGTATGCATTTCAACCATATTCTTTAGTTTTTTGATGGATTATTTCAAGTTTTCAAGTATAAGTTTTGAATTATGTCTTTTTTCAATTTTGTTATAGATTGCAACAATCATACAATAAGTAGTCAAGGCTCAGTGGGTGGGGAGGGGTCTCAAAAATTTAGAATTGATAAAGGGTCTCCTTTATGGAGACACAGTTTTTGAATTTCTCAATGTCCTAGAGGTAGGGGGTTTATATGGAAATGTAATTTTTGCCACACAATATAGAAGCTCCTACTCACGAGTAAAATTCATTTTTCTGGCCTTGGGGTCAAGGGATTAACATGTGTGAGGGCCTAGGGCCAGATAAGAAGGGGTTGCCAAGTGCACAAATAGCAGCTTTTGTAAAAGAACAAGATGCTGACAAATTAGTTTCAAAAGGGAAATAAGGTGCTTATACTGGAAAACAAAAAGAAATACCACTATCCTCTCAACCAACCACTAAATCACATCCCTTCTTGCCTATGCCTTATAGGGATGATGAAGATGTAGAACAACCACAAATCACCACCCGCAAGAGAGGCCCATTAAATAGGGCATTTCAAAATGGGTCGAGAGAATTGGTGATAAAAAAATTGGGTGTTGCCTCTTTGCGAATGGTGTTTCATTCAACTTAGTGAGATCACCTTATTGGAGGGAGATGGTGCAAGCAATAAATAATGCACCTTCTGGTTACCAAGGCCTTGGATATGAAAAGGTGCGCACCACCTTATTACATAGTGAGAGAAAAAATGTGGAGGCCCAACTAAAACCAATAAGATATTCTTGGGTTCAAACGGGTGTGTCTATTGTTTCAGATGGATGGAAAGATTGCAAAAACTGTCCATTAATTAATGTAATTGTTGTAAGCCCCTAGGGGTTAATGTTTTTGAGGGTGGTTGACTGTGAAGGGGAAGTAAAAGATGTAGAGTTCATTGCCGATATTCTCATTGATTCCATAGAGTCCGTGGGCCATGAAAATGTTGTCCAAGTAATTACAACCAATGCAAAAGTTTGGTAGAGGCTAGATATGATCACATCTTTTGGACACCATGCACCATCCATTCTCTCAATTTAGTGATGAAAGCAATTGGTACCCAAGTAGAATGGGTGAATCAGATATATGAGGAGGGTGAGGAGATTCAAATGTTTGTGACAAATCACCATATGTCACAAGCAATTTTGAGAACTTATTCGAGATTGGAATTATTGAAGGTAAATTTTAAAATTTAATTTTGCATAACTGAATAAAATATTTTGTGTTGTTTACATATTTTAAATGTGTTACTAACTTACTATTAACATGTTCTTAGGTGGCTGAAACTCATTTTGCCTCTCACACAATTGTCTTGAGACGACTTGTGAAGGTAAAGGAGGCATAGTCACAGATGGTCATTAGCGACCAATGAGGCATTTCGAAGCAGTCCAATACAACAAGGGCCCAAAAAGTGAAGGCAACGATACTAGATGATGATTGGTGGGGTCGTGTGGAGTATGTTTTGGAATTCACCGAGCCAATCATGTCAATGCTTCGCTTTGTTGACACTGATGAACCATGCCTCGGGGATGTCAATAATTCATGGACACTATGTTGGAGGAGATAAAATTGGTAAGTTATAATACATTTGTCTATCTTTGTTTATTGAGAGATATCTAGATTCTAAATTACTGTAATGATAACTTACATCAAGTTAACTGACATGAACATCATTTGATATCCTAGGTCATACAAAAGAGAGAGACTGATCCTGAGGACACCATTTACGAAAAGGTGGAAGTAATTATTCATCATCGTTGGAACAAGATGACCACACCTTTGCACCTCCTAGCATATGCTCTATCCCCTAGGTACTATAGTGCAACCATACTTTGCATTCCAGGTAGAGTGCCACCATTTAGAGATGCTAAGGTTGCAAATGGGTATAGAAGGGCATTAAGTAAAATCTTCTGCGATCCAAAAGTTGGGGTAATTGTTAGGAATGAATTTGGATCGTTTATCTCAGGAAGTGATCCAAACCCTACTGTTTCTAATGACCAAAGCCAAATGAATGCTATTAAATGGTGGTACCTTCATGGGCAAGATTATATGTACCTCCAACCTCTTGCAATAAAGATTCTATCACAAGGAAGTTTTTTTTTTTTTTTTTGGCCACTTGCATTGTAGAATTTAACAGTTAACACTTTTGAATTTATCTTGTATTAATTTAATTTTGTTGGTTTTCTCTCTAGGTTGCAAGCTCTTCTGCCGTTGAGCAGAATTGGAGTACTTACTCCTTTATCCACTCAGTTAAGCGTAACAGGTTGGCTGCAAAAAAATTATAAGACTCGGTGTATATTCACAATAATTTGCACCTCCTAGCACAAAAGGATCCAAAATACAAGAAGGGGCCATAGAAGCTTTAGGATATAGCACCTAAGACTACTGACTTGGATATGACCATTTGGGATCTTGCTAGAGCCACTTTGGCTAATGTGGATGATGATGATGATGATGATGATGATGATGATGATGAGACAATACCCTCTAGTGCTAGTGGAACCGGTTTGGGTTCCAATGATGATGTTGATCAG
>MU224443.1:102582-116746 GCA_018584345.1 Thuja plicata
ATTGATAAACATTGAATCATGTTTCAAACTTTAATGAACTATATTTTGAATTTTCATTTTGTAATTCAGTAATTCAATGTGCTGATTTTCTTTAGAATCGTGAACATAGATCAATGATCAAGTATACGACATAAATTTTTAATGTTTATCTTTGAGATTTGGCATTGATCAATGATCAAACATTATAGATTCGTACTATAAAATGATTTAATTTTAGAACTCTCTCTCTCTCTCTCTCTCTCTATATATATATATATATATATATAGACACACGAACCCATAGGAATCATAATGGGAAAAAAAATTCATGAATCCACGTATTGGTTCTTGAACCCGAACCCGAACTGACAACTTAGGTATCGTGTGAAGGAGATCTCTTGTTGTGAAGTATTCTCCAACCCAAATGATGATATTTTCCAAGGTATTTATCATTTTTGTGTTGTCTCTTCAGTGTTTTTTGAGTTATTATGGCTACACCCATTGTTGTTTATGCATCAATGAAGCCATGACCAAAATTCAAACCATATGCCTTTGTGGTGATGGAGAACGAAAAGGATGGTGCATTTTCAAAGGTTCTAGTGGATGCGGTATACATTAGTGATATTAGGGCATACATTCATGTGTAGTTGAATGGGATTAGTCACATATTTTTTGATAATCTGTGGACGAAGCTGGTCGAGAGCGACATGAAGATATTCAAATTGGAATAGAAGCACATTTTGGAGAAGGGTTTGGATGTCTAGAAAGAGTTTCTGGATTTCAACTATGAACATGATTGGATCCGAATCATATTGAGTGGAATCCATGATGATGTAATTTATTTGGATAGGCCGTACAAAATAATGAAGGATGTCATTAGGGCATTGATCGAGTTGTGTAATTCTATAAATATACCCGTTCTGAAATCTGTAAAGAACGATACAGTCAACAAGTTAACCAGTGCATAGTCTGATAAAAGGATTATGATAGTTCAAGATATCATAGATCCTAGTGCCTAGTATGTAATGAAGGACATTGCTTACAAGATCTATAATTAGAACCGTGAGGGCTTGGCGATTGTTACCGTCATTCGCATGGCATATCAGATGGTACTAGAAGGTGAAAGTTTTGATATGTGTGAGTTGCTAAGGCTGCAACTGTTGCATAGCCCGGAGAAGACCAAAAAATCAAATTATCACATCAGGTTTGGGTCCGTAATTATCTATTTGGCATTTATGTTTCTGAATGAGTTATCGAGAATAAATAGTAATGTATGAAATAAGTTTATTGTTGTCGCTACACAAATCAAGTAACATATTAGGAGTTTTAAGAATCATTTTGCAGCTTACAACACCCTATATTGGGATTGCTTCAAGAAATTGCAAGGTGAGATGCAGGAAAGAGAAAGGTGTTCCCTTATGATTTGGTCTAGAAGTATAAGAATGAAGTCACTTTCTTGGTGGACAAGGACAACTGCTATAGTGAGGATGTAGAACCAAGAACTTGTTTATTGTCAGAGCTCCCCTGTGAGGTCATTGTTGAGGATGTAGAGAAAAACATTTAAATACCGCTACTAATGCTTAAGGGTCCAGATGAAGAGAGCTTTGGGATTGTATATGGGTTGATGAACAAAATTATCAAGAAGAAAGTTAAGAAAGGGCATGAGAAGAGGATGGAAAAACCTTTTGAAGAAGGTGAACTTGCCTCGGGTGTCAGAAGCATTTGGTTTGGCCCCTCTTGAAGAAGGAAGTTCCAGACATGTACAAAGATGATATAGTAGGTAAGATTATGTCCCTTAGCTTGTAGTAAAGATAAGATCCTTGGGTACTCCGGTAAAAGTGAAATTTGTTGAGAAGGCCCCTAGGCCTAAACACAAAGCAAAAAGGGACAAATCAATTCTGTAATATAGGTAATAGTTGAAGATTGGGTTAGTAGTAGTGATGAAGAAGAAGAAGAAAAATAAAAATATATTATGAAGAAAAGAGTAAAGAGAACAAAGGAGGAAGAAAAAGGAAAGGAAGAGAAAGAAGAGGATGTAGAACCTCTTGTGAGGAAACAGAAGACCAAAGTCTCTCTAGTAGAGAATTCCATAGAAAATGAGAAATGAATGGAAAAAAGAAAATCATTGATGGTCCTCTGGCAAGTACTGCTTATCAACCTTTAGATCTAGAAAGTTTGGTGAATGCCATTGGCCAGCATGATTCTCTAGAGATGACCACAAATTTGTATAAAGATGCCCTTGTGACAGACAAGACAACAATAGAAAACCATTCATTCTCTATATGATGACAATTATTGTGCATTTGGATGACATTTCAGACAAGCTTCCAAAAGAACTTAGGGAAGCATTAAGTGTCGAAAGAAAGGAAGCAATTTTGACAGAAGTGAAGATCCAGAAAGAAGCATTGGACAAGATATGTGGCTCCTTGTCGTTTGAGGATAAATTGAAGGTCTCCTAGATTTTTAGACAAAGATTTAGAACTAAGGAAAGGGTTAACACCATCACTGGGAAAGATCTAAAAGACATTTAGAGACTAATTAAGTATACAAAAGAAAAACAATAGAAGTGCTTGATGACTTAAAGAAGGATGAGTTTGCTCCTCTGGGGAAAATTGATATAGATGATAATCTGGTAGATACTTCTCTTCTAGAGATTACTGTAAATGTTGAATCAAAAAAGTGTATTTTGAAGAACACTAGAGATACATTTGTTGGCAACATGCCAAATGTTGAGAAAGTTCTAGAGAATGAGATTGATGAGAAGGTTGAAGAGGAGTGTAGAGAAGAGCTCCAACAAGGGAGCAAAAGCAAAGAGAGATGTTATCTACTGAATCCTCTAGACCATCTGATGATTAATTTTCAGACCTACTAAGTTTGCAGATTTAATTTGAGTCAGTGGGCACTATTGAAGTTTTACAGGGGCCAGTGCTACAAGGTTTGGTGGACCTTTCTTGACTCACCTCATTGTACAAGTTACATCTTGGTAATATTCTTCACCAATTTGATTGGAAAGATTTCATCAAATCTCACAAGTAGATTATAGAGTAGTTGAGGATGCAATCAAGGTCTTGCAGAAAGGCCTTCCACATAGTCATGTTGATTCCTCTTTGTTGAGTGTACAACTGCTCCAAATGTTGCTTGATGGATTCAAGGATTGCGCTTCCAAATTGGAAGCCAACATTCAAAAGGACCTAGAGAAGAAGTTGGAGGAAAGGAGGCTGCACGATATAGTGAGCAGATGTGCAAGTGCACATAGCAGGCTACAATATAGTCTTAAATAGTCCAAGAAGAGTGTAGATGAAGTGATTGTTGAGTACTAATTTGGTCACCGGTGGTTACTTTCCACAAAAACTATAAGGGATTAGATATGCTCCATTGCGTCTAAATTGTTTAGATTTCAAGCTCTATGGATTTGAAGGATGATAAGGATGGTACTGAATGGGTACAAATAGAGATACTTTAATTGCAATTGTCACTATTAGTATATCAAAAGGAGAAGAGAAAGAACCAATTTTTTCAGTTGAGGAACATAGTTGATTTGAAGCTCATCAGATTGGTAAAATTATTTGAAGAATCTGAAAAGGTAGATCATGAGATAAAGGCTCTGGACACAATAAATGACACTTAAGATCTTTTGAAGATCAAGTGTTAGTGCAATATTTCAGCCTCTACGAGAGAAGAGTCGAAGACCACTTGGGCACAACTTAAGGTTCTTTATGAGGGCATCTTGCCCGATCTAAATAAGTTGTGATATTTTGTTGGTAAGATAAAAGGTTTGTTCTTTTATATACATGAAAGATATTGAAGTACATTTTTGGTTTGTAGAGCATTGTATTTTGTTAGTGCTCTAAGGGGTGATATGTATAGACTGGGGGAGATATATGTAGTTAACATTTTTGTAAAGTTTAACTATGGAATTATATTATATAGGGGTAGTGATGTAGAGATGGTACAAGTATTGCCATCGATGATAAAGGGGGAGATTGTTGGCATTATGCATATATTGTATAGTGTTGTCATTGATGTCAAATTTGTTTATTTGATGTCAAACTTAATTGGAGATGTAGTATCTGGATGATTGATGGCTATTCTAGAATGATGAACTGATGTCCAAGTGCTTGTATCAGATCTTGGCTAAGTATGTTTCGATAGAGAGTGTCTAATAGGGTTACTGTATTAATATTAGAGAGAGTGTCTAATATGGTTTTCATTGCACATTGTAACGTTTTGGTCTATGGTTTTAGTATGTTTTTTATTAAGTGAAAAACAAATTTTGAAGGGACCCGAAACCCTTTACAATAAGGTCACAAAAGATATTCAAAGAGAGCACACAACAAGAGACATACCAAGATCAAGACCAACAAGACGGTTTTAACAACAGGCTCTCCCAACTTGGAACAAACACAACATGAAAAGATCAACATGCCACCTGGAAATATTACGATTTTCCTTTACCCCCTTTCTTGTGGGATCAAAGGGTCATGTCAAAAGAGGGCGAAGACCTCTTAGAAATTTTTCATTTTACTGTAATCTAGCCCTCTTCCACCATAGCTATCACACTCTACCAAGCCAAAGAATCCAGCTTAGAGGACCCAACAACATGGGCACACTGAGCAAAACCGGAGATAAGGCTAGCACCCACCAAAGGGACGGGGCCAACAACTTTCAAGGAGACAACATCTGTAGCATTGTTAGAAGAACAAGCTGCCACTTGAGAGACAGGGCCAACAACCGCTAGACGAACAACACCCACAACGCTCTCAACAACATGAGCCCTATCACAATCATTCTGAGACACAATCGTATCAAAACCTCTAATCTCAACCATCTGAAAACCTGTATTAGTAATCTCTCGCACATTGGCATCAACACAAGGCACAAGAATCTCCTCCGCAACCACCTGAGAGAAGCTCATTTGGGAAGAGTTCTTTGTAAATCGTATAATGCTGAACATAAGCACTTTTTCACCAAGAAGTGGCCCTCTTAGATTTCTCCAAAATGCACTTAGCCACCACATGACCTGTTCTAAAACACCTCATGCACCTAAAGGGAATCCCTTTATAGTCCAACTTGGTTGAATCCAACCACCTATAGGAGAGACAAGCTTAATATCCTCAGGAAGCCCATTAGAGACATCTATATCCACCAAAATCCTGGGAAAGGTTGAAATGTAAATATGAGAGGAACCCTCATCCACCATCAAAAAATCCCCAAGGGTCTCACCCACTTCCTCAAGAAGAGAATCCACCCAAACACGAAGGGGGAGGTAGGGAAGTCTAACCCTGACAAGCATCTTATTGAATGTTTCCAAAGATGGGTTGTAATCCGAGTGCCAAGGTTTGACCATTGACATGAAGCGATCCTCCCAGCTAAAGAAATGATCACACAAGATCGTATTTCTATCCACAACATTATCAAATTTGGCAATAAAAAATCCCTTAGCCAAAAGTAAAATATGGACAGTACCAATAATAATAAGCTCACACTGTTGGGAGATCCAGGCATGTAACTTCGAGAGACTAGGCCAAAAACCCCTGAATTTGCAGATCAAATAGTGAGAAGAAAAAATAGAGGTGGCTTGAACAATTTTTGCCAACGTATCAGCCTCCAAAGAGATAGCCATAGACTTGGAGACAGGGAAAGGCTTTGTCTCCACCAACTTCTTTTTTAAACCAGGCCCCTTAGCAGTCAAAGAGCCAACAACCCCCGATGAGGGAGGGCTTTGACGCTTATCATCAGCAGGACCAGACTTCCCCGCCGAAGGAGAACCTTGGCACCCATCGGAAACAAAGTGTCCTCCACCAGTAAGAGAGGCCTTAACGGACTTAGAAACCACATGTGAACCAACCACCGAAGGGGCAGTAGGCACCGCCGAACACGATCTGCCCGGGATAATGGGCATAGACGCAATAACAGTTGAAGAAGGTGTCATGTCCAAAGGAAAGCCTGACAGCGGACAACCCCCAGAACGTACACCAACCCCAAGCAAAGGCACTCTAAGAGGGGAAACAACAAACCCCGACCCTGGAATAGACGAAGCGCCACCACCATCGATAACAAACGAAGCAGTCTGTGTAGAAGCCGAAACCCTAGAGTGGGAAGGAGATATTTCAAAAAAAGTAATGAGTTATGGTTTTAGTATGTTGTTTGTGGATATAGAGCTTATATATTTCATGTTTCAAGTACTAATGCGCCTCCATAGGTGATTTGGTAAAGTTCTGTGTATCAGATTGTATAGAGACAAAGTACATGTTGGAATGTTTGCATTCCTCCACTTTTGATGATTTCATGTTACGCTTCTTAGATATATTTTGTTGAGGTCCGATGATGATATGATATGTATCTCAGGTGTTGTGGAGGTTCACACGTTGATTCAAGTTTTTACTCTATTGGCTTGTTTTATCAGTTCTTTTTTCTAGAGCCAACCTAAGTAGTTTTGGACTGTGCAGTAACATGCGTTGATATAGGTGAAGTTTTAGGAGTGACTGGATAATGTACCAATATGTTTTAATGCTTTATACAATTTGTTTTCTTTTTGCAAGGTGTTGTATATAAAATTTTGTGTCGATAGTTTGTGTGCTACATGTTTCATCTAATTAGGCAGACGTAATTGACGTAACTGTATGTTGCAGAGGATATATATAGGATCATATAGTTTATGTATTGTATGAGTTGTATAAGTGTGTGTATGGTGTATGATGTAAGTGTGAGGGTTTGTAGGTGCGGTTGATTGACAAAGATAATTAGCATTTCAAAGAATGCATTTTGTATTGTAGTTAAACAAATATATTTCTTTATAATCAAATCATATTGTATCTTTCCCTAAAGAAGTGATCTTTAGTCCGCAAGTCCCTTGTATCTTGCCTTAAGGTTATGTGCCATAGCCTGCAAGTCAAATCACGAGCTGTGAGGTTCCTTGGCTTTGAGCCTAAAAAAATTGAAATTAATTTCTCGTATAGAGTTAGATCTCACCATGTTTTTTTATCATTGGGTTTTCCATTTAAAATTTTTGGTGTTCCTCTGTGTTGCATGTATTGTTTTGTTTTTATTTACTTTTGCACATGTGATCAATGGATTAGCTGAGTAATAATTGGTTTAGTTTTTATATATGATGTTTCAGTGAGTAATAATTAGTTTAGATTTTATATATGATGATTCACGCCCCGCTCTTAGCATCCAGAAGTGTTTAACAAAAAATACCTCATACCTCCACAACTCTTTAATTAAATTGGCATCAAAATCTAATTTAAAGGGTTTTTCAAAATTTTGATCATTACCTCAGAGATTTGCCTACATAGGATGAGAGGTCAAGAAGGTGCGGATACTAGAATTAGCAGCACCCATAACAAAAGCTCTAGTTACCGAAGACCCCATTGCTGAAATTGAACCCTGAATGGATGGAGTAGGACCCTTGATTTTTTTTTTTTTTGTTGGAGGATTCAGACCTGCGAGGCAACCCAGCGAGGCACGAAGCCTGCGAGCTACCAACCAGCGAAGGCCACCATAGACTTTTAAGGAACCCGATACGGGCCCACTCGTGCCTGAAACCTCTTCGGCTTAGAGCCAAGCACTGAGGAGCATCCACGCTGCCAAATTCACCTGGGGCACGATCCCAGCCTCATCCCTTATGGTGTTGGAGCCTTGCACTCGGCAAGACTTGATCCCTGGTGGGCTCGTTGTGAGCCATTCAACTTCACCAGTAGACCAAGGGCCCATTGACGGACCCTTGATTTTGGTAACATCCACAAAAGATGCTTGAGTGAGGCAAAGTCCAATCCAGACAACACTTTTTTGGTAGGTGGACCCTGCCGCAAAGGCTCCACAAACACGAAAGGATGGAAGATGCCATAAGGAACTGGATGAGCCTTACTTGTGAATGACACACGGGCACTAGAGAAAAATCCTCCTTGTGTAGCTTTTGGAACACATCCATTCAAGGGGGAACATCACTCAGAGGGCCGCTATTGTCCAAGAAAATACTTAGCGCAACTTGCACTGAATTGAACAAAACCCTCGCGACAAGGAATGAAAGAGAAGAGGGGGGCTTGGAAGCCCTATTTGCATCATTTATTGGCAACGAAGTTAGCGATGAGAACAAAGCCATGTGTGTGTGTGACTTATAAATGATTAGAATTTAAGGGAAAAAGGTTAGAGTTTTCTAAGATGCTCACACCTTTACACTTCACCCCTTGATGCTATTGTAGAATGCCTCTTGACATTAATTATTTTATTTATTACATATATACATGCATAAATAAATAAATATTGTTAGTTAATAATTAGTTTATTATATCTACATTGCACACTTTAGTTTTAGTTGAAGAATTATGTTACTTTAATTTTATTTATTTTTCTATGAATAAGTTTCTATTACTATTTAAAAGAAATAATATTACGCCTATTCTAAAAAATAGAGTGGTTGTAAGATATCACAGCTCAACTTAGCAAACAACATAAAATCAAAGTCTTGTGCCAAAATCTATACCACTAGGGGGTGGGGACAACAAGATTTGTCATTTGAATTTCCTCATATACTATTGAGATTTAGGTTTTCTAGGGGAGGTTCCCATATAAAATAAACATCTTCCTTATCTTCCTCTTATGGATGAGTGTGATGAATAAGTGAAATCAGTAGAGCAAGGGAACTTACAAAATTCTTGTACTCTAACAAGTACACAATCATGTTCCTAGGAGAGGTAGAATGAGGGTGAGAGTATTGAGACCACCCTTTACCATTTCAATCCCTAGATCTTTGTGTAGGGAAATGAAAAGCATGTGAGTGCAATCCCTATCATCATGAACAAATTGTTTGCATCCACATTTATGATTGTGAGAGGGAGATTGACTCCTACTATAGGTTTAAGCTGGCGACACCTTAGAAATCACACAAGGTATTATTGCTTGGTCAATAAGCACCTACATGTGTGCTACTTGAATGTGACTCTCATTATTATGTAAGTTTTCTCTTGTAAACTATGGGAAATCCTTCAATAATCATGTACACGTGAAGTTATATATTGAGTCAATGCCAAAGAACCAAAGTGAGTTCCCCATGGTTGAGATGAAATTAATGTCTTTGTATCAATCCAAAACTAACAGTCGTGGGTATCTCACTTCCATAGAGTTGTCAACCTTCATTCTAGGAGAGGTATCCATAGATTTATGAAGAATAAAATACATCGACATTTCATTTCCTCAGAAGAATTATCAAAAATATGTTTGTAAATAGATTTTTCATAAATATATTTAGCTTACAATAGTTTTAGAATAACCAAATGGGTAATGGAATATGTTCCAACAATTGGAAAGATTGCTATTAGATTAGTGATATTTTTCTACATTTGAGAGTGACAACTCTCTTGTATGATTAAATTTTGGGATGTTTAGGGACATTTTTTTGGTTAAAGACAAGAAAAGAAAAAGAAACAAAGATGGAAACAAGAAAGGATGATGGAAAATACATAAAAGAAGAGGAATAAACACATGGATTGATTCCCTAAAAAATCCTATTAAAAAGAAAATAATGTAATTGATGTCAAATAAACAAAATGCAACCCAACATAAGAAAGTTACATCACATAGGGTTTCTAGACTCATATTAGAAAATAGCCTATCGTTTCATCCCAAATGCATGAAGTAAACACATATATCAAGGGCTTATATTAGTATTCATCACATAGGAAAAAATATTCAAAAGAAAGATCATAAATTAGACAAAAGAAGAAAATATAGTATAAAAGACTATATACTCACTCATAGATCAATCATATTATCTATTATTCAATTCAAAACTAAATAGCTCTATTGACTTTTTGATTGTTGTATAATGCGAAATAACCTTATAAAAGTTTCTCCCAATCCAAATTTCTTTACATTAAAAAATTGTATCAATAATCCTTTTCTTGATAGTTCATTCATAACTAGGTTTTGTTGGGATCAAGATACCATGAACCTTGTAAATCCTACACATTTAATTATTTTCAATATTGTTTGTAAATCATCATAAAAAATTAAAGATTTATTAATTGTAATAATTATTGATTGTAGCCTTCTTATAAAGCCTATTATTATTTAAAACAATGCAATCTTTATTAATTCTCAGGAGGTTGTATTGAAAATGTTAGTTTGTGGATAAATGAAACATCATGTTAAGTACGACACAATCAAGATCATTTAGTGAATTGGCAATTGTTTCAATGCGAGCATCACCTATATGGGTGTAGAAAAAGATTTTAACACATTGAATGTAGCACAATATCATAGTACACTCGCTCTCACATCCACGAATTGGGCTTAGAGGCCACTCTCTTCAATCTCTACCCCTTTTACCAAAAAAATATAATATAATATAGTAAGTAATAAACGATTGTATGATAGGATGAAAATGTTTATTAGGGAACAAATATGTGTGTATAAATGCAATAAAATGATAATTAGGGAGAATTTATTAAAATAAGCGGCAAACATGATGAAATTTGATGTGTCTTGTTTGCATACCATTGTACTATTTGTGATATTGCTATTAGGATTCAACTTTGTAGTTTTTGAGTCAAACCCATTGACCCATGTTTCATGAGTAGTGGTTCACAAGAACCCATCTCTAATGACAATGAGTGGAACAATTAGCACTCATTGCATCTAGGTGATGTTCACAAAGGTGAAGAAACAAGTCTTTCGTAAAACATGGGAAGTCCTAGTGCTTCACCTTTGTGAGCATCACCTAGATGCAATGAGTGCTAAGTGTTCCATTCATTGTGATGGGAGATGGGTTCTTGTGAACCACTACTCATGAAACATGGGTCAATGAGTTTGACTTAAAAACTACACAGAAGTTTTGTTGCTTTACCTCTATGAGCATCACCTAGATGCAATGAGTGCTAAGTGTTCCATTCATTCTAACAAAAGATGGGTTCTTGTGAACCACTACTCATGAAACATGAGTCAATGAGTTTGACTCAAAAACTACACAATTGAATCTTGATAATAATTTGACTTGCTATGGAAAATATGTCCTACTTATTAGTGTACTATTTGCTAACATGTATATGTATTAATTAATTCTCTTAAAGTAGGTCCAAAACTAAATGGGAACTAGCACGAGTATGCATATTTACCATTGCAATAATAAATTATTTATTAGATATAGGTTAGAGAAAGATAGGGGAGCTAGGAGTAGTAAGCCTTCAAATGTATCTATATCAAGGACTTGGTAGATCTTGATGCATGTTAGAAATACTATTTAAAGTATGTAGAATACATACACATTATTACGTACAACTTCAATAAATATATTTTTATCCTAATTGCCAAACTATACTATAAACAAATTGAACATGTTCTAAATGATATAATAACTAGGAGGCAAAGGAACCCATCTAGTTAATATAAGATTTGAGAAAATAGACAATATGATAATTGGGATAGTGAAACTTTATGAATTATAGGAATTTGTAAACCAAGAACTTATGATAATTGTGATAGTGAAACTTTATGAATTCTAGGAATATGTAAACAAAGAACTTATGATAATTGAGTCTTGATTTAAAAGAAGATCGTTGAACACATTTATATGTCCATGTTTCCCTTTTCTTCATGTGAAATTGTGTATTGATTAGTTCCCATCCAAAATCTGAAAGCCTTTTAGTGTTTGGGAGGCTATGTTGAAAGTTAGCATAAACTTTAGGGAGTCTAGAAACCTTGTGTTGAGGTTTCCATTAAATACTTAATAATTATTTAAAAGCGTATTTGCTTTATACTATTTTATAATTTCATATTTTTTTGCAAAAGTAATAATTGTTGATAGTATGATGCTTGTTCTAAAACATGTCATTTGTTGATCAAATAAGCTAATTTACCCCAAAACCACACAATTGATAGATGCTAGGAGATACTCCATAACAAGTTGTAAAAGCTTTTTTTCTAATAAAATGTAAGTGATGGATGTCAAGATCCACCAACTCAAGGTTCAATGTGTTACATAAATCTTATTGATAACTACATGTGTTGTCTATTGTTGTATTTATGTCTAAGTGAGTATGAACCAAGAAAATAATGGACCCATTGTTTCATATGGGATGCACTAGCTTTCTTTTCCCATTTTTCACCTTCTTATAAACGACTTATGTGCTAGTGAACCAAGCAATGCAATATCCATGTGGTAAAATAACATTTACCACCTATTGTCAATTAATCACTATGTTTAAATGTGATGTATGAATGAGTTGGTCACTATGTAGTTTTATGTTAGGATATTATTGTTGGCATCCTACTAAATTTTATTTAATATACACTTGTCATGCTATTGTGTGTGAATTGTATTGTAAGTATAAGCCCAATTAATGGTTGTGATTCAAAAGAGAGGTTAGACATCTCATTCCAATCGCTAGTATTATTAAATATTTTAATTGTTGTGTGTAAGCTACAAAGCCTCTAGTTCTCTTATGAATCCACAGGCAAAGGCTCTTGAATTGACCATGTTGTGAGGTTTTCACACATCACCCCATTCCAAATGGGGAACCCCTTTTTTCGCTTAGTGGCTTAGTTTTAACTTAGTTGTCATTGGAGTTTGTTAGCTTTGGTTTAGCTTGGCAATAGTTTGAGTCTCTTCGTCTCCTAGGCAGGTGAGAAATATTGTTGAGTCTGGGTGAGGTTTTGATCAATTTATGAAAGAAGTACAAAGTTGGAAATTAAGGGTGAAGTTGTAAAAATTGCTTAAGGATGTTAAAATGTCGTCACGATTAGGAAGTTGAATGATGAAAGTTTCTTTCAAGGGAGACTGAAATTTCATGGTCCACCATGGATCTCCACCCTTCATAAAATGACAACTTAATGGTCATGGTCAATTTTCCACTCCTAAGCAAAATTTTGAGTAAAGCTGAAGAAAAGAGTGGAATTTCATGGTCGACCATGAATTTCCATGCTTTGACAAGTGGGAAATTAAAAACTTTGTGGTACCCTTCAAATTTCCACTCTTGGAGATTAATTATTGGTGAAAGGTGAAAGTAAAGTAAAATCTCCATGGTTAGGGTTGCTTTTCCACTCTATGAAATTGAGAGAAAATTCAAGTGAAAAATAAAAAGAAAAGAGTGAAAATGGAATCTTCATGGTCATGTTCAAGTGATCCCACAATAGTGGCTTACACTTTCACCCATGAAGGAGAAAGGTGTGAGTGTTTGAAACACATAAAAATATGTTCGATCGAATACAAGGTTTTGAGTGGACATGATTTATACGTTCGAACGAAACCCCTATATGTCAGGTGTTCGTTTGAACATATATGGCATCATATGTTCGATCAAACCCCCCCCCAATGTATAGGGGTTTGAACGAACCCCCCAATGTATAGGGGTTCAAACAAACCCTCTTTTCACCGAATTTTCATTTAAAAGCCCAAAGTGACAATTATTTTGTCACTTTCAATTGTGCGTTTGGGCTCCAGAGCAGTGTTTCTAGTGAACCCCCTTCGCTGACGAGGCATTTTCAACTACGAGCGTGCTAGATCACCCGACTTCGACGCTACTTTACCAAGTGCACAAAATTTTCCTATTCTCTTGTATGTTTTTTTTTTTTGAAATTTAAAGTATGTTATTGGGTTTTAAAATTTATTTACATACTTATATATGTTTAGTTTTTGTATTTTCCAATTCTTGTATTATTGGGCAAATAAAATTGCATATTTTAGAAAACTTATAAAAAGTTAGAAAACGTTTGAATTTTTTTAGAAAGCTGTTAAACCTTAGGGTGATACCACAATAGTGGGTTACACTTTTTTGCCTAAACGGACATTGAACTCTACATTTTGAGAAAAACTTTCACATTCAAATGCATATTGTCGTTAAACTGTTTGAAATCGGAAGATGAAGTAAACTAGAGTCTTTTAGGATTTTTTGTCTAGATTCTAAATATATATTTTTTAATTTATTTTTGAATTGATTTTAATGGTTTTTTTTTTCTCCCACTAAAACTGCTATGTTGCTGAAAACCTCTCTTTCAAAAAGGTACAATGACTTCGTATAACATAACTTTTTTTCTAAAATAGATATCAATGTGCTTCTTTCGAATTTGGTTTTGTAACATCCATACGGAGGGCATGCAATTGGTTTGATGACATTATCATGATTATTGCATATTTTATGAATGTTTGAAGTAGAGTCAACCGTAATTTTGACATACCTTGACTGCGTAG
>MU224443.1:139490-164481 GCA_018584345.1 Thuja plicata
AAGATTTAATTTTAATTTGTAATGATGTATTTACTTCTAGTTTTACAGAAACTCAAACTATTCCGCATGAGAATGTGATTTTGTTACTTGTACCCACTTTGCATTTATATATATCTAAAACTTGTTTCAATTGTGTTTTGATTAATTAACTCATTGGATGCATCTTCTCATTGAATTTTGCAAAAAAAATGCATTTCTAATTAAAATTACGCTGTTTTTTAAGTTCCCGAGTTTTTTGCCGAGTTTTTGTCAAAAACTGGCCGAGTTTTTCCCGAATTTTTTTTCCAGGGCTTGGCGAGTTTTAGCCGAGTGAGAGTCTTGCAACTTTGGTTTCAACATTATGCTCTGCAGAATCAATGGACTCTCAGGGAGATTTGAACAGTTGACTGTTAGGGAATGTGGTCTTCCAGTTGTAATACCTAGGCTTGAGAATAAACTTTACAGGCTGATTACGTATCTTTTAAAAGATTGTAAGTGCCATAAGGATAATAGCTCTTCAAAAAGATCATCAAAATTATATACCTTTAGAATTTTACTAATCGCTTAACAATTTATAAAAAGGAAAATCCATTTTAGACAAAAGTAAGTTGAAATTGATTATACAAAGATTCCACATTTATGTTTACCTCCTGCAAGAAATCTGCAGAACCCTTTCTCTCTGGGCATCTGAATCCACAGCTTTCAAAAAATTCAAGCACGTGTTTTCTGGCCCCGTGGTAGACAACTTGTCCTTCTGAAAGAAGTATTATGTCGTCAAACAATTCATAAGTTTCTGGTGCAGGCTGAAGCAAAGACATGAGAATAGTTGAACTCATATGGGAACAAAATTGTTGCAGGCATTTAACAATTTGATAAGTTGTAGAACTGTCGAGCCCCGTGGAAATTTCATCCATAAAAAGAGTGGTTTTTGGTCCAACAATTATCTCGCCTACAGCCAGACAAAAGAATAATTTACAACAAATTTTACAGTCTCGGCCCATAAAAATGTTGAAAAAAAAAAACAATTGAGTGCACTATCTAATATCCATACCAGTTGTAAGACGTTTCTTCTGTCCACCTGAAATTCCCCTAATCATTTCATCTCCTGCTATTATATCTGCACATATATCCAAACCAAGAATCTGTTTCCAAATTGGAGTTAGCTAAGACATTCTTCTATATTTTTCTTCACAAGCTGATATCTGTTACAGTAAAAAATTATAGGCTTTTCCAATAAAGAAAGGAAAAGATGAACTTAAATGATCTGTACTCATGAAGAATCAGTTCTCTGTTTGGACTTCCAAGACAAGAATACTCGTATTGAACTTGGTAGAAAAAAAACAATTTTCCATGTAAAGAAATTTTATATTTAGTTTTCTTGTTTCTATCAGTGCAACCTCTTGAAGAAAAACTCACCCACCTTCAGAGCGTAATCTGTTTGAAGGCTACTTTCGACATCTTCCACAGATGTTGCCTGCAATCTCAAAGTATTATTATTAATATCAATATTGTAGAGCTAACCTTAAACCTCGAAAAATATAGAATTGTCAATCGACTTTGGTATGACCAGTTTTTCGATATAACTGATCTAAGTATATTTTAGATACACTTGTTGGATAACTTTTCCAATATAGAACAAGTTAATTTTTGGTGTTTTTTCTCCAACTCAAATATTTGACTTGATCAGTAATATCCATCACAAAGACTACGAAAAGAGAATAGGAAAAGCTCACTTTCATGAAAAGATCTACTTCAGCATCTGGCAAAATTCCAGCTTCTTTCTCCCTCCTATCCAGCTCGGAGAGCATTTCTATTCACATATTCAATGCAAAAAAAGTATCAGTTGCATCTGAAAAGATAAAATGAAGGGGATTCTAAATCTAGGAGATGTCTTTTTTCATACCATATTTGCAACCAACACCCTGACACTTTGCAGAGAAATTTAATGTCTCTCTAACAGTCATCGCTCCTACATGCAGATCATTTTGACTTATGTAGGCAGATGTCTTCTGAGGGACAAACTCGTCCAGTGAATGCCCATTGTAAGTGATGGAACCACTCGCCTGTACTTATTATAATTGTGTAAGTAGAAAATCCAAAATTTTAGTATAATTTTAATTCCTGTAAATTAGGTGAATGGCAGAATTTGTTCTCACCTTTAGTTCCTTGTCTAATCTTCCCGCCAAAGCTAAAAGTAGAGTAGACTTTCCAGATCCAGGCTGGCCTAATAACAGGGTAAGTCTGCAACAGATATATCCTGTCTGATCACAATCGCATTATTTGTACATCAGGCTACAATGTTTTGAAAAATCTCTAGTAAAATTTACCTGGATGGCTTTATGATCCCGCTAACATCCTTAAGAATAGTAAGGTTTGTTTTCTGAGTCGTTGATAATCCAACCATGCCCACCATGGCCTGCATTCATTCATTGGCCAATCCTAATTTGTCACCCACTAAACAAATCCTTTCTAAGGACTAAATAAATGCGATTGATATTCAATCCTTAGCTTTTCTGCTTGACAAAAGCTCATTATGAATAGGATATAAGCATTATGATATATTTTTGAGCTATGCTATAATGTACATGGGTTTTATTATGCTATATGAGATTTGAATCTTGATAGCAATAACAGCAATACAATTTAACCTTTACAACATGCTATTATTAATAAATAAATATGTTTTAAAAAAAAATTATTTCTACATAAATATAGTATCTTTCATGTTTCACCAATATACTTTTAAATATACATATGTTAATTTAGAAAAATAAAATAAAAAGATATAACTAAATGAACATTTTACATTTAAGTATATATTCCTCTCCAATTTGAATAGAATCTATTTTTCAGCTATATATTTCACACTCTACATATTTGACGCTTTGTTTAATGAATATATGACTTATCATATTAATATGTATAATCTTTTATAAATAAAATATAGAAAAAGATAATTTCCATCCCAAAAACCAATAAATAATAAATAAAATACAACATTTTAAAACTGTATTTTTCATTTTAATTGTAAAAACATTTGACAAAAATTGTTCCAAAGAAATACTGATTTGGCCCTCATTCACTTTGACATCACTAAAGATCTCTAGATATGGCAAACTGTGCTAAGTATCTATGATGGATTAACTTTACTGAAATCTAACTTACCTCCAAGAAGTTCTTGGCTGAGTTCACAAGTGTGGGAAGTGCTCTCCCACCAACTAAGCACTCAGCATTTACTGTCAGATTTTCGAACCGAACTTCTACTGTTGGGATCCTCATCCCCACTCTGTACATCGCCAGAAACACTTGTTAATCAGAAAAGTGTACATCGCCAGAAACACTTGTTAATCAGAAAAGGAGTTGATCATCTTATGTGTTATAGTTATATTTAGACAGTATAGTGTATAACAATCGATAATCATGGATACCATGTGTACTGGATAAATCAAGAGCACTGATCTTATGTTTTATTTTAAAATTTTCCATGTCTGAAAAACCCACCTATCAATACGAGCTCTCAATTTCCTCAAGAACTGATCGTTGTCTTTTTCAATCACTTTGAAAACCTTCTCAATGAATTTTTTACTTTCATCGACTCCCAAGTTTCGAACATCAACGTCCCTGAGAATTTCCCTACGATGGCCTTCACCATCGTCACTAAAACTCTGAAACATTATACCAGTTCTCAAACGGTTAAATGCTGGCAGCTGCTCAATAGCTGCCATTCTCAAAGCGGCTTCATCATCCTCCACTTCTCGCATCTCAAATGGACTTGATATCGCAGAAATACTTGGACTTGCCATTCCCCACATTCTGGGATTCGGGCTTCTCATCGCCCTTGTATCGAAAGCTGCCATCTTTCTGAATTCAAACACTGTGTATACAATCTAATAAACCATCTTCTTCCTATATTGGTACTGCTCTACTTCTTCTATCTCTGTAACACTGGTCGTTTTATGCATCGAAAGAAATAGAGAATCTTTAATACCATTACGGCACTTGTTTTATTTTGCGGATGCATATTCGTAATCTTCCTCAGACCGTCCGTGTATGGGACAAGCTAGGATTTCATTAGTTTTTGACTTTGTAGTTTTCCTCTGTCCTCTCCAGAAAATTATATATACTTATATTGTTGATCTTCCTCAGAGCATCACAGTATTCAATTGTTCTGTTCCATTTATGGATAAATACAAATTCCTTCAGGAGTGGAATTTTGTATTTTGTATGTGTTTTTCTCCATTACAAACATATATCAGAGATCCTTCTCAATATGAAATAATAATAATAAATGATAATATAAATGAAAGCTGATACAGCTGCTCCTCGGCCGTCCGGGAACGGACAAATTAAAAAACAGTAATTTCATTTAGTTTTGACTTTTGTTTCATCCCATTGTATTTGTTTTTGATGTCTTGCTTTAATCTGAATAAGAGTAGCATCTGGAGGTCCGAACAGGCTGTGTTACCCAGGGCTTTTCAAACTTGTACTAAAATGTTTTATATCAATTAAGTAATGTGCTTTTCAAATTTGTAATAAAATGTTTTATATTAATTGAGTGATGTGTTTTATATAGCTTTACATTTTAAAATGTATTTTTTTAATAAATAATTTTCTTTATAGATTTTATGAATCAAATTAATTTGTTGTTATATTGTTGAATTTTTAAACATTTTAAGATCAGAATTAAAGTTTTTATATTAAAATTTATTGTATATTAATTAAATCTTGATTTTTTTTTTGTTCTTTGAGAATTTGTTTAAAAAATGGGCATATTCATAATAAATATACTTACCATTACTATCAAATGAGTTCTTTATTAGAATAATATTGTATTATTTACTTCATAATGGTTATAAATCACTTAATGTTTTTGATAGAAAAAGCAGCAAGAGGGGACTAGAAGCACATTAATATAAGTCACTTAATGTTAGATAGTTTAGTATCTTTCTATTTTCAGTTCTAAATTAACGATTGTTTCTTTTAGAAACTGTCTTTGAATTTTCTTATTTAGGGAGCCTTCGTCTCCTTTATAATTGCTTAATTGAATATGAATCGATCATTTCATTCTTAGAGACCATAGATCCTAAGAAAATGTGCAATTCTATTCGTAAATTATTTCATGAGTTGATGACTTTCTTTCAAATAAATATTTGTTGAACATTGTATTAATTTTGTAATGATTTTTACTTAATTTGTAATAAAACAACTTGTACAATAGAAGAATATAATAAGAAATGTAATGAAAATATATTGAATAATCCACTTCAAGGGGGCAACCTCCTTACCCACTTCAAGGGGGCAACCTCCTTATCCACTTCAAGGTGAATATTCACCTCCAATAGTCCTCAATAAAAACACACTACTTAACATGATGATAGTTAGCCACTAACTCTTAACAAAAACCCTAGAATAACCTATATACCTATATATGATTATAACAATGATTATGTAACTAATTTAAGAGTTTAGATAACCACAAGTAGACTACTCATAACCCAATACATATTATAGGGTTAGGACATAACATTTCCCTCTCAAGTTACAAAAGTATTGTTCTCAATGCTAATTGATTGTTGATGCTTCTGCATAAAATCTTCATCTTCATTTTTCTCTCTTCTTTTTCTTTAGGTTCTTAAGTTTCTTCTTCGTCTCCTTTTTCTACTTCTTCTGCTGCTAATTATTGTTCTTGTTATTCTGATTCTCATTGTTCTTTTTCTTGTTTTGTTCTTCTCTTTATTATTATTTTTCCTATTCTTATTTTGAAAATCTCACTTTGCAAAAACAAATAAAGAATTTTATTGAGTTTCAATCATAGGGGCGATTTTGGTGGAAATAAGTTTGTAATAAATCATTCAAGATATATTGTCAATATTTTTTTTTCTTGTTGCTTAATAGGACCTAGATAAAACATCCCAATAACTCTCCAAGAATCTTGCCAATTTGTAGCCCCAAGAGATAATTTAGTGGAAACTCTGATTCTTTAATAAATTTCTTATATATGCTTCAAATTCCTTCAAATTAAGAATGTAAGTTTATGAATTTTCCTTGTTAACTATCCAAAAATAAGAAAATATTTCGCTAAATTATAGCCCTAGGAGTGAAAATGGTTGAATCTCTATTTCTATAATTATGTGTCTAGTTATCTACCAATTGGTCTGAAATTTGGACTCTAGTAGTTTCAATATGCCCTTTTACAACTTATAAATGTGATATAATACTTGGTCCATTGATTTTGGAGTTTTTTCTCATATGATTCTCCATACGGAGTGGTTCAATGTGTATGAGAAGTGTAATGGAGGTGAGGTCTTATTGGGAGATGATACTTCTTACAAGATCATTGGCCAAGGAAAGGACAAGCTTTTTTTTAGATGGAAGAGAGAAAAATCTATATGGAGTGTTGCACATCCAATGTTAGACAAGGAACTTGAATTCAATGAGAAAATGATTAATGTGGGAGTGCAAGTAGTTTTTAGCAAGGAAGGTTGCAAAATGGTGAGGGAAAGTTTGGTTTTGGCAAGGGAGGTTGAATTGAAACTTTGTTCAATTTTGATTTGATTACTAAGTGTGGTTCTTTTGATGTTTCCACAAGTTGTTGCCATGGCAACATTTTTTAGGTAGTCACGAAAAATAGTGCCAAAAGCTATTGCACAAGAGATAGCATGCAAGGGTAAGAGCCAATTTGTGCATAGGAAGGATGCATTGAAAACCTTCAAAAATTATAGAAATATATTCACTAAAATGGGAAAAGCATATATACACTTTCCAAAATGATCTGCAATAAAAAATATCTAAGTAGTCGATGCGCAGCCTCCAAGGCTGGATGCACGGACAAATGCGTATGGATCTGGAAGAGGATTCAGATGCCCTGTGGATGTGCATAGGAAGCGCATCCAGAGCATGTAACGCATCCAGAGAGCACTCGGCTGCCCCAAATACGCTTCATGTGTGCATCCACAAGGCATCTAGGAGCATCCGAACGCATCCTAAGGTGGTCAGATTATGGTGGGTTGAATCCGACAACATCGTAGGAGAATGAGAGTTCTTGGAGGATATGGTGGGTTGAATCCGACAACATCGTAGGAGAATGAGAGTTCTTGGAGGAGGTAGTCAGTTTATGGTGAAGTTGATTCTATATTGAGGAGGTTGAGTGTAGAACAAAGTTGTCAAAGAAGGGTGCTTGTTTTAGTTAGATACTAGAAGAGAAAGAAGAAGTTATCAGAGGTACCAATTTTAGTGATGGCGTTTGTTGATGATTGCTTGCAATTTGAAAAGGGTAGTACAACCACTCAATTTCATTTTGTGAATCCATATTCACAAAAATTTTCCTACCCCAGGTGTTTGATGTAGGAGCATTTTGGGATGTGAGAGCTATCTTGCATCAACAAAAAATGTTATAGTTAACTCTTGCAATTGTTTAGTTTTAAATATTTTGGTGAATAAATTGATGAAATAAGGCCTAAAATATTTGATAAATCATTTGGCCAAGTCCTAAGGTTTAATTTAGCATAGGAGTTTGTCACATGTTGAGAGAATGTTCTTGGCATATTCTTGGGATCTTCTACTTTGGCTATTTGTGGTGGTAGTTATTGGAAAGTAATATTTTAAAATTTTACATTTGCTATGTTTAAAGAGCATCTCTACACAAGTGGGTATCCAGGTGACAAGTGACAGTGCTTGTCTTACTACAGATTCTTGTAGATTTATGAAGCTGTCATAATTGACTTGTTTCATTAGCTATTAGAGGAGGTGGTTTATGATAAAATTTATGAAGCGTCTTGCACTCTATTTATTATTTTATGGTGGCCTCCTTATTTGGACTTTCTATTTGAAGAAAATATGATTTTGCACTAATAATAGATGTTATTTTTCCTTGGTGGAAATTGAGGTGGACTTGTGCAACATTATAACAACATTCAATGGATTAGAAAGAGAGTTATTCATGGCGTCATATTTTAGAAATTGAAGACAAGAATTGGAGGATTTAGTTTGATAGTTGCAGGTTGAAGGACCGAGATTGGAGTGCAACTGTAGCTCAAGTGTGGGATGAATTCCTTGTTGTTTTCTCTTGCTTATTTTCTTATTTATACCAAATTGGAGATGTTTATTCGATGACCATGTGGCATGTGATGATTCACAACAACTATGTAATTTGGAAGCTAGATTGTAGTAGAAACTTGAGAGTAAGGAGATAGTTTCTCCTTAATGTTCTTATTTGCATGTGAACTAATTTTACATGACATATATGTGATTTATGTGATTTTCACCTTTCATCATAAGCGTTGTAACTACATATAGGTTAATTACGTTTGGTTGGACATAGTGTAACACGAGTACTAGGGGACGTCGAGACAGCGGGACGGGTTTCCAAGCCGAGGATAAAAGGGCTTCAATTTGGGGACATCGGAGGGGGGGCTGTAATATACTATACATTTAGTACTTGAAATGCTAGTTATGAAATGATGTATAACAACATAAGAACTAATTATAGCAAATACTTGAATATAGCAAAATTGTAACATACCCAATATAAAATACAGTGTACTTGAACATTGAATATCGAATTACCAATTACTATTAAAAATTTAAATTATCGTCAAATAGAAGATTCTGATTTATATTATATCAAAATATCATAAAAATGATTACAAATTGTAGCATGATATTCAAATATCAAAACAAGTAGAAAATCATATCAAAATGTAGTGATGGGAGGCCTCTAATGGGAGGCCTCTAATCATCCCCCAAGGCAAACTCCTCATCATATGAGGACATCCTTGGTACGGGGACGAAGGGGTTTAGGGGGGAGAGTCCCCGTGTTATACTCGTTGGACCTCAATCCTATCCTAGATGGGGCATACACTTTAAGTGGGTGTGGGCAATCAATCTAACAGTTCAAGCTTTGTCAAAGATACAATCATGGAGTCCATGTCAACTTGCATCCTCATCTACAAGATTGACAAATATTCCTTATATAATTTCGCTAAATAAAAATTAATTTAATTTACTCAAATATATATATACATGTTCAATTCGGCAAAAGGAATGATAATTATCAACATGATAATTCCACAATTTGTGTAAAGTAAAATATGCTAAATTCATAGCCTGAACGGGTAGAAAAGTCGGCTTTGACTGTGCGTTTGCTCCTCATTGGTCTTGGGTTCGACTTTAAGGCCTGGAATCAACTGATGGATCTGGCTTATTGGTGGGTTGGTACATCTCCAGGGATTAGTCTAGTCTCAGCTCGCCCCATAATGGGAAAATTGTGTCATTGGTCTGAGTCGTGGGTTACCCTGGAGTACCAAATTAAAATGTTAAATTAATAAATGATCATTAGGTTGATTGTGCATATAGACTTTTGTGGACATCTGTACACCCCAAAGTAGAACATCATAATTAGTGACTCCCCACCCTAGTCCAAATTACATTAGAATTAAGGCTATCTTAAAAATTAATTTTGTGAAGATTTGACACATTTCAATGTCAATAGAATTGAATATATACTTTGAGTCTTCATATCATAATTTAATATTGAATGTATAATTACCTATATGCAATCATTACATTCAACAACAATTGTGATCATCTAAAAGATTAAATTTTAAAGACCATTAAATACATACATATATATATATATATATATATATATATCTTGAAAATCCTTCTAAATATATTATTATTTAAATTTTATATAATAAAATTTAAGCAAATATGTGATATTTAATTCTATAGATTAGATGTATAATTGTATCCTATCTATAATGCATGAGCTCTCGAAACAAAAGAAATCCAGCTGTGCAAACACACCACGCTGTTTTTCAAAAGTTATATGAGACTACTTAATTAAACACCATGAATCCTTGAATAAATTCCATATAACATCTTTATTTATCCATCTAAAGATTTACTCCTGTTCATTTATTCCTTTTTGATACTGCATTCAACCCTTGGCGAACAGGACACTGCCAATTTTAGTGTAATCAAAATTAACTAAAAAAACATTCCTGTTACCGACCGTCTTTCCTACACCATTATGACAAAGCATCAGATAGCAACAACAAAAATATAGCATGAAGATTTGACATATCTAACATGGCATTTGGACTACGTACTCCAAGCTCTCCAGAATGCACTTCAAACTCAGGGGAATGAATCTGCACCTTACAGCTCTAAGAAATTGAACTCCTGTAGTGAACGCCATAAATTATATTCTTTAGCCTATCACGTACAAACGCATATGTCCATGTATCAGGTTGACATGTGATTTAAGGTTGTAGAGAATCATATTTTGGTACAATAATGAAACATCTTATTTGGAATATAGTTTGGTTTTTTTTTTAAGAGTGGAGGTAGTTTCATAAGTAGACGTAAAAATGTAAAAACAGATGACTAAATTATTGTAGATTAGAAAAGATCCTTTCCTTTCTTTTCATTTTGAAATTAAATCTTATTATTTTTCTTTACCTACATGTTTGGAAATAGAACCACTTTACTCTTGTAGTATTTGTGAATGGTCTTTATAAAGTTGGGAATTGAATCTTACCTTGCTGGAATAGTATGGCTTATTTGGTTGGTTGTTATAACTCTAATTTTAGACATTCTCAAAATAATCTTCTATATTCAAGCAATATGGGATATTTGTTTTGTCATGATAGTTGGCAATGAACAAGAAAAATGACAGACCCGTGGTGTCATATGGGATCGCTCTAGTTTTCCTTTCTTTTTTGTCACCTTATTATAAAGGGCTTAGGTTCCAATGAACTGAGTAATGCAAATATACATGTATTAAAGTCGTATTCATTATATATTGTCAATTAGTCACTACGTGTATATGTTATGTATGAATGAGTTAGTCACTATGTAGTTATGTGTTAAGAGATTGTTATTGACACCATACGAACATCTATCTTGAATACAATTGTTATTAGACTATTGTGAATGAACTATATTGTAAGTATAAGCTCAATTACTATTTTGTGATTCAAAAGAGAAGTTAGAAATCTCTATCACAATTGTAAAATGAAGTCTTTCTATTATTGCGCATGAACTATGGAGCCTCTTATTCTCTTATGAATGTGTAGGAAAGGCCCAAGAATTGGTCCCTCAAACAATAGAACTAGGTCTAAGAACGTGTCAGGTAATGGAGGGAGCTTACCCATCTTGTGCAAGAATGTAAGTTTGGGAATATAATTTTTTTCATTTCCATATTTTGGTGAAGTATGAAATAATTTTTTTAAGCAAAAATTAGTAAGCAAGGGTGATTATTACACTCGTGTCTTCCTCAACCAAGGGGGTGGACTCCTTCATTGCATAGCGAATTTTTTTTTATATTAGTGAACGCTTTTGACTTGAGGTATGAACCAGTGGGATCACATTTAAAGAACCCCATCCCTAAGGTAGTTACATCTTAGTGTTTGAGCCATTAGCGCCTCTCATATTTTTCTCATGCTGTAACATCAATCTCTCCCTATTCAACTGCCAATTGGTAGTGACCCATCCCCAAACTGATTACACCTTAATGTGTGAGCCATTAGCGCCTCCCATATTTGTCTCATGTTGTAACATTAATCTCGCCCTATTCAACTGCCAATTGGTAGTATCACACAATCCTTATATCTCCCTGTGGGCTGACCACCTTCTGTCAACGATCCTCCTTATCTCTCCAAGTGTCGACAACTCCCTTATGCCTCCCTTGGCAGTTGTATCTCCTTATATCTCCCGCTGGCGGTCTATCTCCTTATATCTCCCCGAACCCTTATATCTGCCGCTGGCGCTCTAATTCCTTACGTCCCCCGTCAACCTGCTTATGTCTCCCAAGAAAGCCGCCGGAATACTGATCCTGACACTCAGCTACCATCTCCAACATACTAACTCACTCAGCTACCATTTCCAACACACAAACTGCCAACTCGTACGTACAATGGTCGGTGACATGTTTGTTGACAAGGAAACCCTGACCGATGTCCTCCGTCGGTGCCTTCTGACCACTCACATGTGCTTCGTCCGCCAAATCCACCTGTGAACTCTGCGTTGATAAACATTTCGTAACCTATAGCGAGTCGAACCAGGACCTTTGTGTTATCACAGTTTGCAGCTGCCGCTGCACTGCGGGGTGAACCCCCATTGCATGGCGATATTGTTCAGCCTTCTAGACTTGTATTAACATTGGCAAGCCTAAACCTGCACCACCTTGTTGGAGTTTTTTCATCTCTTAACATCTATGACTCTCAAGATGGATGGGTGACAGTTGATACTCTATCAACAAAAACTTTGAATACGATTAATTCTTGCACCTTAGAAGATTCGTTACATCCTCTTGATGGAATTAAATGTGTTTAACTAAATGATAATATTTTATTTCTAATATTTTTATAATATTTATTTAAGTTTAATTAAATCATACGTTCTCTCTCTCTCCCGATATATATATTAATATTTATATTTGTAAATCTCTCTATAGGCTTGAAACTGCATATAAATCAAATAAAATTTGAAATTTTCTTTTGGAGAAAATTGATTAAAAAAAATACTTGACCATGATTCATAATCTGATATCCTGAATGTTGAGATATGTTTATTAACGATTTCACAATCACAGTTAACTTATGAAGCAATTGCAAAACTCTTTGAATCTGCTCATATGGTGAGAGATTAAGAGATTCTAGCATACAGACTTTAAATCAGCTCCTTATCGATGCTGGAAATTCAAGACTTTTATACAATAAGCAAAAATAAATGCGAAGAAAAATGTGAAGCCCAAAAGCATTGCAGCTACAGGACCCATAAAATCATTATCGAATCCAAAATTCTCTGCTAAATACTCATTCAACGGCGTTCCTGCCTTCTTCCCGTCTACCTCTATTAGCTGGGTGATGTCTCCGTACTGTGAAACAATGAGTCTATAAACTGTCCATGATACTGGGCAGATCCAATAATACCAAACCCACCATTTTAAAAGTTTCTGCATCAATTCAGAGGTAAACAATATTCACAAGGTCATATCTTAAATGCCCAATAAAAGCATAAGATAAATCTTTAGTTTTGTGATAGGACATCACAAAAATTACATGTCAATAACAATCGGTGCATAGATTTGTTTTTCAGATGATTTGAAACATTTTACTTGTAGATAAGAGTTGATGGAAATACCAAATAGATTATTGATTACCTTTCTAGTAATGTAAAACCCCGAAAACAGAGCGAATAGAACATAGAAAAATCCAGAAACAATTGCAGCCGCTTGTGGGTTTGGCCTGATTGAAACAGTCATCATCCCATAATAGGTAAAATAAAGAAATGAAAAGAAATGGATGATAAAAAACCACAAGAACTTGTGAAGCGTCCATTGGAAACCAATCATGACATAGAGTATGATGGAATACACAAGTGTTTGGATAATGGTGTATGGAATCTCAATGGTCACCTGTGCGGCCAAGATAACTAGTATTAGCAATGCTATGTGTTGATCAATTGTGAAATGTTCAAAAAAAGGTAGAATTTGATGCAACATTTTGTATTAACATGAACATAATCCAGGAAAATCTACATACCTGTGCCAAAGCATAAGGCATTGCAGAATACATTCCTGCAGCTCTTTCTCTGTAGAAAACTGTTCTCTCAACTGCAACCATAGGCTGTACTGTTTGACAATTTGATACTCCTATGAACAACACTGCGCAATACAAGCCCCCTATGATATTCAAGATATCTGTATTGTTATCCCTGATGCAAACACATTTGTTGTTAATGTCTTTGAAATTTCTTGAGAAGTTAGATTCCCCTGATAAATTTACATAATTTACATAAGTTATGCAACAGTGCACATACTGTTTTCCTCCAACCTTCCAAAATATAGATCCAAATAACACGGCGACTACAAAACTTGTTAGAATTCTAATGAAATTGTAGTCTGGACTTCTCCAATATGACCAATTTTGCTTCCACAGGCAAAATTTGAACTGTCCCAAGAAAGAGTGTGAAAACTGGGTTGGAAAATAAAGATCTTTTGCACCAGAAGTTGGAATACATAGCTCTTTTGCTAATGATACATTTATCCTGCATTATTAAGGCATCCATTGTCATTTCATTACATTGAAAATCCATGGGTTAGAAAGAGAATCTGAATTGAACTGGTATTTACTTATAGAGAGTTGAGTTCTTGTAGTATTCTGCGAAGTCTATCCCTTGAGAAAGCTCAGTAGTAGTAGAGCTCACGTCTAACATCCATGTAGCAGGATTTTGCTTATCCTTTATCGTTGACACTCCAGGAATAGCCTATAACAAACCATATTGAAAAAGATAAGACCTTGAAGTTATCTGTGGTATATGTGTTTGTAAAAGCCTGAATATATAACAAATTCATTTGAATATATAACAAATTCATTTCTAGGCTTTTCTCTACCACATAAATTGATTTCTGTTTAATTCATAACTCTTCACATTTCTACCTCTAATTTAGATATTAACTTCTCTTGCATATTGTAAGGTCTAAATGCAATTGTTTTGCTAACTTATTTCCATTTATTCACTGCATCTCAGGATTTAACAGATTTATTTTCTAACATAATTTATCTAAAAATATTTATATTAGGTTAGATTTCCAAATCTTTATAAAAAAATCAACAAATACCTTCTCATAAAAATATTTATAGTAATCATTTTGCTATTTAATATAAATTTTGAAACTTGAAATTAAGTATTTTTAAACCTTTATACAATAATCTTTTCTCTGTTACATCAGATTATATCTTCAGTAACATCTTTATTTATACAATAGTCTTTTCTCTGTTACATCAGATTATATCTTCAGTAACATTAGTAACAAATTTGATTTCGTTTAGCTTCACCTATTTGAAAATGGTCGTGCATAGATGAACTAACCTCAAAAAACTCAACCACATTTTCAGAGTTTTGACCCAAGGGCCCTGCATAGATAACTTAACCACCTCTCTTCATTAGGAGCAACTGCACCGAAAATGGACCGGTTATCAATGTCTAAGTATATTACTTAAAAAACTATTAAACGCAACCATTTCAAATTTCTTCTACCTCATCGAAAGATTCAAAAATGTCAATGCTAGGCTGGTGAATGGTACAGACAACGGTTCTTCCTGTATTAACTGTATTTCGTACAGTTCTCATGACAATAGCTGCTGATCTGGCATCGAGTCCTGAAGTTGGCTCATCCACGAAAATAATAGATGGATTCGCAACAAGCTCCACAGCAATTGTTAACCGTTTTCTTTGTTCTATTGAAAGGCCAGTTACACCAGGAAGACCCACCAATGCATCACTAAAACCATCCAACTCTACCAGCTCCATAACCTCATCTACAAAGGCCTATGGCAGTTCAAAAGAGTCGATTCGGTCAGGGCTAAAGAACTGAATTCCACCAAATAATGTAAAGATTGAATATGCAATACAAAATGTGAGCTTGGGACTTACAGTTTTGGTGTTGTTATCAACCTCTTTTGGAAGACGAAGAAATGCAGAATAGAGTAAAGACTCTCTCACTGTTACTTGTGGAGAATGAATATCATTCTGCTCACAATAACCAGAGATTCGAGCAAATGTTTCTTGCTTTTTGGGAAATCCAGAGATCCTAATATCCCCTTCAATATATCCTCCTGTTTTCCTTCCAGCCAAAACATCCATCAGTGTCGTCTTTCCAGCCCCACTAACCCCCATCAACGCAGTGAGGACTCCTGGCCTAAACGCCCCTGTTACATTACGAAGTAGCTGAAGTTTATCCTCTGTTTCTCCCTGTTCTTTCATTTCCTGCAGAAGGTTCAATGCCAAAAGTTCCAATATTAGTCGAAGTACTTTTTTTTGGTATGTCTATTCAAGCTGGACCATCTTATCCACTAACTTAGGGATACATAAAACAGATTTCGATACCCATAAGCTCTCAAATCAAGGGTTCAAATCTCTAGCAAATATAGATAATTATCAAATTAATAAATGGAGTTAAAGAGTTAAACGTGGGTTATACCGGAGGCATGTCAACGAAGTAATTCACATTGACAAAAGACATTGCCAGTGGTTTAAATGGAAGAACCATTCCTCGCTTTTTCAAAACACCAGCTTCGACATCCAAATCTGTTGCAATGATTTCTGTTTTGATTGATCTCCTGTTTATCTGACGCATCTGCATTTCTTCTGCATAAGCAAACACTATTGAGCAAAGCGGGAGAGACAAGATTTTACCATGAAACACTTGTTATAAATTCTAGAGAAGGCTAGAAAAAAATCGTTCTTTTTGTAATCATATTTCTCCTATAATGATTCTTTTTAATTTATACATTTCTCATCTTCTAGTATTGAAGTTTTACAATGCAAGAACATTTGTTTAAAGCGAAAATAGTAAAACATTCTTAGTTGTGCCTTTTCCAGCTTTGGTAAGGGATTCTAAATTTAGGAAATGTCTCATTGTCTAGTTCCATACCATATTTACTGCCAACACCTTGACACTTTGCAGAGAAATTCAATGTCTCTCTAACAGTCATCACACCAACATGCAGATCATTTTGACTTATGTAGGCAGATGTCTTCTGAGGGACAAACTCGTCCAGTGAATGCCCATTGTAAGTTATGGAACCACTCACCTGTACTTACTAGAATTATGTTAGGAAATCCAAATTTCTAGTATAATTTGAACTCTTTAAATTAGGCGGATGACAGAACTTGTTCTGACCTCCAATTCCTTGTCCAATCTTCCTGCCAAAGCTAAAAGTAGAGTTGATTTTCCAGATCCAGGCTGACCTAATAACAAGGTAATTCTGCAACAGAGATATCCGGACTGATCACAATCGTTGAAATCTGTGTAGTACTATCCGTACATCAGGTTGCAATGTTTTGAAAAGTCGTAACTAAAATTTACCTGGATGGGTTTATGATCCCGCTAACATCCTTCAGAATTGTCAATTTTGTCTTTTTTGTCGATGATAATCCAACCATGCCCAACATGGCCTGCATTCATTCATTGTCCAATCCTAATTTGTTACCTAAGCAAACCTTTCCACGATCTAAAGATCATTGATATTTAGAAAACTAGAAGCATGAAAATAAAAGATAATCACTTGTGAGAAATTCTGCCTTAGAAAAGTTCTTTGTGAATACTAAATAAGCATAGTTTATTTCTTAAAATTATGAATTATAGCAGTTATGGGTTTTATTCGAGGTTAACCAAGTTTTAGGGACGGATGGTAGGGATGGGGAATGGATTTTGGGATGTATTATTTTGGGGTCAATTTTGAGAACAGGTAGGGATAGGCAATGAGGATCGTTATATAAATATAAGAAAAATTTAAAATATTTAGGAAAATTTGAAATGTTCAAATGAAAATATGGATAATAATATGTATATACATTATATTTATATGAAAATATGGATAAAACATTCATATATACATTGTAGAACCTTAACATATAATATTTGTGTTCAGGTATCTGAATTCATTGTCAATATTCAATATGCATTTATAATTCATAATTTATTGTCAATATTCTACATGCATTCATAATTCTGAATTTATTATCAAAACATTATTAATAAATAATACTTAATAAGTGATCCCACTAAGGTATTTGCAAGTCATCATGCAACAACTATGTAAAGCCATATGTCTTTTAAGTTTTCTTTGGCAAAAAAGTTATATTCTCTTATTTCACAGTTGTACGCTTTCATTCCACAGCTTTCCGCTTTGTCTTAAGCTGTATGCTTTCATTCTACATCTACAACTCTGTGTGATTGCATGTTAGTCCATTCTTAGGAAAAAAAAATTGTATACTCTTATTCTAGAGTTGTATGCTTTCTTTAAACAAATAGTAGTCGTAGTCTGCTTCATTTTAGTTTTACAACTGACCTGCTCATTCTACTGTTATATGCAGTCCAAAAGAATTCATTGTCAATATTCAAAAATAATTTTTTCTTTTTTTTCATAATTTAAGTGTTTTTTTTGTAATTTTCAATAGCTGCCTAGCTGGGGATGGCACCATCCCCAAAATTTTCAGACATTTTGGGCAAAACTCTGCAGATTGGGGATGCCCAGGAGATGTCCCGGTGCCATTCCCCCCGAAATGATGCTAATTTTATTGAAAAATGTGTACACGTCTACTTTTACAATTTAAAATTATATTATTAGTATTGACATGTTATGATGGTTGTGGTGGTGGTGTTCTTCTTATTAATATTCAAATCATACTATAATATTATTCTTGAATGTTAAAATAGGACGAGCTCTTCCATTTATGACCTCCCTTATTCAATGAAAATACAAATATTAAATTGAAAGACAAAACAAAAATCCTAAGACTATCCCTAACTGTTTTACTGACCATGATATTTTTAGATATTATATTATTTTTATTTTAATATAAAGTAAATAAATATTCCTTAAAAAATTAAAAATTAAAATTTCTTCTCAAATGCAAATATCTTTTACAAAAATTTTCCAATGAAATATTGATTTGGCCCTCATTCTCTTCGACATTACTAAACATCTCTAGATATGGCAAATTGTGCTAAGTTTCTACGATAAATGAGTTAACTAAAATGTGGCTTACCTCCAGGAAGTTCTTGACTGAGTTCAAAAGTGTGGGAAGTGCTCTTCCACCAACTAGGCACTCAGCATTTATTGTCAGATTTTCGAACTGAACTTCTACTGTTGGTATCCTCATCCCTACTCTGTACATTGTCAGAAACATTTGTTACTCAGAAATACATGGGCAATCTAAAAAGTAGTTAGCAATCTGTATGAAGATGGCTGATAATTAGAAATGGTAATAAGAACAGTATCATCTTCCAAATGATATTTTTGGTTTTTCTTAATTAAAAAAAAATGTACAATTATGCACTGGGCAGTCTAAACTTAGTGTAATCAGGGGCTAGTACACTATCAGTACTGTACATCACCATGACATTCTGAGATACACTTATAGCTCATCTTAATTACTAATATGTTTATAAATGTCTTTATACAGTATAGTGCATAAAATTGATAATCAGAAAGACCAAATGTACTAGATAAATCAAGTGCTTATTAAGTATTAAGGAGAGGATTTAGTAGTTGAGCGCTCTAACTTTTATGTGTAAATTTCAAATCATTCTGAATTTTGACAGTGGCTTATTTGGCAAGTCCCCAACTTATAACTAAGGTTTCAGGGCTACATCATCAAATATGATGCCACATCAGCATGCTTTTTGCCAAGGTGTTCAAAAAGGGTCAAATAAGTGAGATCAATACTAGTGGGCTACGTCGTGTTTTTATTGATGTGCTGATGTGGCATCACATGATTTGTTTCTTTTTTAATCTAAAGAATATATTTCATTCAATTATAGATAGTCACCATCAACAATAACAAGTTTATAGTTACATCTATTTTCCTTATGGTGATAACCTGGACGAAGACATAACCTGGGTTTATCAGTACAAATACGACGAAAAATTGGATGGTTTAGGGAGCTCTAATTCCTCAAATAATGAGGATGAAGATGAAGGAATGGAAGGTGAGGATGAGGAAGAAGATGAGGACGAAAGGAAGAGGATGCTGCAGAAGATGAATCGGAGGAGGCTGAAGACGAGGATCAAGAGGAGGATGATGAGGATAACGAACAAGGAGGAGACAGTGATCCCCCAGACCAGCGTGGGGGTTCAGGATCCGATGACTCTACAGAGAGTACAGAAAACGACTCCACCTCGGCATCAGAGCTAAGTCCTTTAGGACTTCCTTATGAATATTTTGTTTTGGCTAGCTTTAATCTTGGATACTTCATAATTTTAGATATCTAGTTCAAAATAAATTTCATCTAACAAAAGCCACTGTAAATGTACATACAAGATTTATTTCTAGAAAACATATATATGCAACCGCTGTACATGTATTATTTTAAAATTTTCCATGTCTGAAATACTCACCTATCTATACGAGCTCTCAATTTCCTCAAGAACTGATCGTTGTCTTCTTCAACCACTTTGAAAACCTTCTCAATGAACTTTTTTCTTTCATCGACTCCAAAGTTCCGAACATCAACTTCCCTGAGAATTTCCTTACGATGCCCATCACTATGGTCACTGAAACTCTGGAACATGATACCAGTTCTCAAACGGTTAAATGCTGGCAGCTGCTCAATGGCTGCCATTCTCAAGGCGGCTTCATCATCCTCCACTTCTCGCATCTCAAATGGACTTGATATCGCAGAAATACTTGGACTTGCCATTCCCCACATTCTGGGATTTGGGCTTCTCATTGCCCTTGTATCGAAAGCTGCCATCTCTCTGAATTCAAACACTCTGTATACAATCTAATCAATCATCTTTCTTCTTAATCAAATGATTAAAAATCAGATTAACAGATAATGAATGAATATCAATTCTCTTATTATATAGAGATCTTAGATACATAAGACTTCTGAACACACTGGTAGTTTTATGCATGAAAAAATAAACAATCACAAGGAAATCTGTTATCTTATCACAACACTTGTTTTATTTTACAGAGACATGTTTGTGACCTTCCTCAGACAGTTCGTGTACGACAGGCTAGAAAATTTCACTGATATTTTTGTATTTTTTCCTGTCACTTCTATAAAAATATGTATAATATAAATCAAAATTGTATTCATAACAGGCATCAAAATATTCAATTATTTTGCTACGGGGACACCTTAATTTTTCTGTTCCATTTATTGATAAATATAAATTCCTTCGCATATGTTTTTGTCCATTACGAAGTGGCATTTTGAATATGTTTTTCTGCATTGAAGATATCAATCTGAGATGTGATTCTCAAGGAAAAAAATTAATATGAATGAAAGCTATCATTGATCTTCCTCAGGCCGTCTATTGACGGCCATTTAGACAAGTTATAAGTTCATTTAAATTTTAATTTAAAAAAATTAATTTAAATGAAAGTTTTCATTGATCTCCATCGAGTAGTCGATGTGCAGACAATTAAACAAGTTATAATTTAATTTAATTTTAACTTTTCTTTTGATCCCATTGCATTTATTTTTTCCCGTGTCTTATCAATTAAAATATAGAACTTAAATTTGTATTTATACAATTTTATATATAATTTTTGTGTCTTCGCCTTGAACTTTTACCATGTTTTTTTTATTATAACAATAGAATCTTCTGTCAGCTAATTAAGAGTTGTACCCTAAGACTTTTAAATGTCAATTTAAATGTTAGGACCTGAGTGGTGTGTTTTATATAGACTTATAATATAAAATATATATTTTTATGAATAATTTCATTTATGGATGTTATCAATCAAATCAATTTATGGATATATTGTTGAGTTTTAAAACATTTTAAATTAGGTTTTAATATCATGATTTATTCTGTATTAGTCAATTTGAATCATTTTAAATTTGATATTTTTAGAATATTTTTAAATATGACTACCTCTAAAATGCATATATCTCTTGATGTCATTATTATCAAATAAATTGTTAGATGTCATAGATCTTAAGAAAATGTGCAATTTTGTTTCCAAAATATTCCATGAGTTCATGACCACTTTTCTAATAAACAAGATTTGTAAGTATTTGTACTTGGTTTGGGGACTATAAATTGATTAGTTAAGTAGTGGTTTTATTCTCTCAAAGGTTATGTTAAAAAATAGGTTTATTCTTTTGGTAGCTTTATTAGTTTTAAATGTAATGTTGTCTAAAATATGAATAAATGTTTCTTTTCATCTAAGTTTTTTAATTTTCAACATATAATGTTATTGTTAAGCATGTTTCTTTTTAAAAAATACACGTATTATGTTTGAAAGGAACTAATGGTGTAGAATACACTTTCTACATTAAACTTGAGTAGATGTTATGTAAAAATAATTATTCTTACAATTATAGAAAAAAAAGTACACAGAGATTATACCATAACACACAAGTTTACCCAGGAAATATTTATTTTCGGAGAATAACGTTACATGTTCCAAAGCATGAACCATTTGTATCATCAATATCAAAGGCCACAATACAACATTTAGGAGCATGCCCTTACAAGAGTATTGTTGGTGTACATGTTTCAATTGTGTCCCTATTTTTTTTATGAAAGTAGAGGCACCTTTTTTGGATTTCGTGTTTGTCATTTTTAGTGCTTTGGTTCTTTGTTTGATCCCTTATTGATAATTGATCCGAGATCTCCTTTTAGAGGTCATTTTTGTGTGTTTTGTTTTAGCGTTTTTGTTCTACCTCTTCCTAATACCTTGTTATTTAGCCTTGGGTCAAATTTGATGCCCTACCCAACAAAACAATGATGTCCTTGTGCATGTCAAAATAATTTGTGCTTGTCTAGGTTCATGTTTAATATATGGGTGCACATACGAATTTAGCCATTTGAAATATGATAATCTCATGATGATTGAATTATTTGTTGGAAAGACTAGGAGCCCATCGTGAAGTTGGCCACACTTCAAGCGATTGAACCAAGAAACTATCCAACCACAAGAGAATGTTGCAACAAATATTAAATGTGTGATATAATATAATAAATGCCTAAAGTAAATATTAAATGGTGTGATATTATCAATCTTCGATAATGGCACCTAGTATAACTAACTTGATCCTATGAGCAATATTAAATGATAAGTTACAAAAGTAACTTTATGATAACTAACTTATGTCGACTAATCCTAAGTAAGCTTAATATACAAATGATGTTTACGGGAAAATTATATTTACACTAATACCCCCGCTTAGGCACAACTTAGAGACAAAAAATATTATGCAAATGATGCAAGACTAGTATAAAAATGCAATATGAAATAGGTCCCAACAACTGGGCTTGTTGTAGGTTTGAGCAAAATGAGAAGTTGGATGAGTTATTGATGTTGTGATTGATGTCACCATGTTTCTGTTATCATTAGTGAGTCGTGACTGATTATTGTAGATGTTCTTGAGTTTTCTCTACAGTGGTGTTGAATAATATGATCTACATTTCTCCTATATTAAAAATCCATTAATAAGGGTGGGATGTGTTATTAAGCAATGTTTAGATATATTAGATTTGAGATTTTGCACGCTTTAGATCGTAGTTCAAAGGAATTGGTGTCATCAGTATGTGATAGTGTTTCACAGAGTTTCCTATGAGAAATTCGTGCTCCACATTTCTCCACTTGTTGGTTTCTAGATTTGAGGATTTGGAATTGCGCTTATGATGATTGTACCTTCGTTCCATTTTGTTAGTGCAATTTTTTGTGTTTCGGGGGTGTGTGTTCAAAGTCCTATGGTATTTACTCTAGTTTTTGTTGACCTTGAGTGTTTACACTTTCACATAAAAAGCTCTAGTGAATGTAAACTATAGAGTAACGTATATGTTCTATATATTGCTCCTAGTTAAGATGTGATGTGGTCCACTTTTCATTCATTTCCATCATGGGAATGTTTAAGCGCCAACCTAATTTGAATTATGTTCAATTAAGATGCTTAGTTGACCTTGAAAGGTTTTTGCAAGTATGAGGTTGGTATAAATAAAGGATAAATTGTTGAGGAATTATGTGCACATGTGATGAGGATTTATGAAAGAGAATCTATCTCCCTGTATGCGTGGATATGAGTCGGTGCGAAGTATTGTGACATACAGTATGGACTTTCATTTGTTTTCTACAGGAAGCGATGAGGAGAAGCACTAGTAAATTTTACCCTATTTTTCAACGAGGAATAGTCAAATTTTCAACACCCATTGGTCTAACAGATGACCAGAACTGTAGTCAAACTTTTTTTGTCGCTTATTCGACAGGAAAGCCCATCGTCAACATATCGACCTACTTAGTGGTTGAATTATCGACCGAATCTTCGTAAAAAAAATCGCTTGAAGTTGGAAGAATTGTAGATCAAACCTTTTATCTAAGCGACCAACATTCACCAAAATTGGTACCAAAGGTGGTTGGAATTAATGTCGAACACATAGCAGTCTCGTCGAAACATCAAACACAGTGTGTCACTTTTTCGACCACAGTTGGCCGGAATCAACTTCGAACACATAACAGTCTCGTCGAAACATCAAACACAATGTCTCATTTTGTCGACCAACGTTCATCGACATCGACGTCGAACACATAGCATTCTCGTCGAAACTACTGATATCAGAACGTCGAAAAAGCGGCCAATACTAATTTTTGGTTAAATAAATAAATAAATAAATAAATATATTCCATTTTTATTTCCATTCATCCAAGTGGGGAAATTCGACCCCTATAGGGATAAATTCCCACATTTATACTTAGTTAAATTCGTCTTCACTAGCCAAATAATTAGCCTCTCTTTTTCATTGTATATCAATGCCAATTTGAAGTACCGCTACCAAGAAGATGAATGTCAGCTTAAGTGTGAATTTAAGAGACTCATAAGGAAATCATATAGTTGGCTCATTCATTATCCAATCACATTTCATCATCATTCTTACCCCTCCTTTTTCCAACTAGATTCAAATAACTTTCTTACCACCCTAAGGCCTTCAATACAACGAAAAGACAAGAGACGAATATGCCCAATTCAGAAACAAGAGAGATAACATCATCATAATTCATTTAGGACATCATCATTACATTTCCAAGGATATTTATGATCATTTGAATATAAACATGGATATCGCTGGCGTAACCACTGATTATGCTGACTGGTCCTGCCTGGGCTAAATCAATCCAACATGTGAGATGTACAATATAATTAGAATTAATGCCTGTGTTCTCTTTTGACGAGCATGAAATTCAGGTCAAAACACATGAATGAAAGAAGACTGATAGGTTAGTAAGCATGATTTTTAATATATAAAATTGTTGTTGCATAGTTTTATAAGCTGCTATTTTTTTTAATAAACAAAACAAGTTTTAAGTATCATTGGCTAATATGGAACAACTCTGATATATATTTTTCTATAGCCAATTTTCTCTTGGATTCTAGCAATCAAATATAGCATGTATATTTGTCTAGCTTAAAATGCTAAACAATTTTGCAGTGTGGAATCATAAAAATTGGGATATGTTGTTTTAGTCACAAGTTAGG
>MU224443.1:190375-230478 GCA_018584345.1 Thuja plicata
ATACATGAATGAGCTGTTATTGGTTAATACCACATTGGTGTGTGAGGAAAGGGTGAATCATAAGGCATTCAATGATCCAAAAGCTGTGTCAATGGGGAAAGAGGCTACTGGTAAAAAACCCAAAGTGGTTAATTTATTTTCTATTCCTCCTCCCTACTAACAAATGGTCAAATTGTCAATGGGTAATGCAGTGAAATGTTTGACCGAGTGCCTCACAGTATCCAAGATCGACATTCATTGCAACCAAATAATAGGTGAGTCAAAATCCAAATCAACGTCTCTACAGATGCTAGGTTTGTCACAATTCATTTGCTAGGTTTGTCAGGCAAAATCCATATGCAATTTACTCATCTCATACGAAACAAAGAAACCCTAATTGGGTTACTCAAATTGAAAACTAACAGCACTTCGTAACCCATATTGTTGCAAATTGACAAATAGATTAATGCCGGATAAACATAATACAAATAGAATGAGAACACATGTAAGTCTATAAACTGTTCATCAATACCAACCTAATTTTGTGTAAGTCTAAAACAAATTTGCCTTCTGTTTGATCACGCACAGATGGTGTTGGTTCAATCACTTCAATGTATATGTGTGTGCCTTCTATTCGTGCCCTCCTTCAACTCTTCTTTGTTGCATAATCGCAATGAATTGAAATGAAACCTTTTTTTTAAGTTATATTGATTGTGTTTGTCGCAATTACGACAAAATGTCCTAGTTGTCGTAATTTCGACCACCACGGAATGGATTAAAAAAAAATCAAAGTTTTCCTTCCATATTCTGACCAAGCAAAACAAATATAATGCATGGTGGGAAATTTAGGTCAAAATTTAGGGTCAAATGTACTAGTGAAGGTATTCACAATCTTTTAGTCAAGTTGTAGAGCTAGATCAAAGTTAGATGTTTTCTGTTTTATTCTTCTTCATCTAGGTAGTGAGCCCCCAATAGTGAGCCCTCTGGCCGTGAGCTATTTACAATGACCATTCTTTGTAAAAATCACCTTAATTGGTGTCACCCTAACAAGTGTTTTTATAATTGACAATTAATCTTCTCTATGGTTTTTACCTTAACAAGGTTTTCTATGTAAATCTAGTATTTCATTTTATATGGTAGTTTTTTTATTTTCACATGTTCCTTCTATGTTTACATTATTCTGTGATTAAGGATTAAGATAAGTTATTTTTAATCTGAGTTGAAAGAATTTTTATAAGTTTTATTGATAACTCCCTCGTCCTCACCACCCACCCTCCTTCCCCTTGCCCTCTTAGTTGTCTTGTGCATTTAACAAGGCCATGTTAGGTACCCATGCACAACTAATCATGCAACTAATCTCTTACAAGTGGAGAAAAGTAGAAAACTCTATGGGACAAAACTCCTCTCCATAAAAGAGATATGCAAATGATCATGTACAAGTAATAGATCAGGTGATGTATGGAGGTCTTAACATCAATATGTTGGAAATAATAGGTACTGAGAGGGAGGGCTAATTAGGACTAATAAAACTTTTAGACTTTTAATGATACCCTTAAATAGCAACAAAAGAAACTTCCAAGCTATGAAGCATATAACTGTAACTATAAAGTAAATATGCAATGAAACAAATGACAACACATGCACACACATAACACTCTAATTTTTTATCGTGGAAACCCTTCGCTAGAGGGAAAAAGAGTGGTGGGGATGAAACCCACAATCTTCTCACTGTAGTAGAAAAGAGTGCTATGTTAGGAGCTTACAATCTATCACTTTCTAGGTGACTCACTGTATTAGGAGTGACCAATACCTTTTTAGAAGTATCATAGTCCTATTACAGATTACCTTGGTAGAGTATTTTAATCCCACTTATATAGTGTTCACCATGTTAAGGGATTTCAATAAAGTCCTGCTAGAGACTACCTTGTTAGGGGATTTACACTTGTTGAAACTATTATGAAAACAACTAGAAAAATTGACCTGTGATATGCACTAATTAATGTTGATCGGATCCTTGATGCTCTATACTTGTTTTGAATCAAATTTTGTAGCTTCTCTGGAAATAGCTTTGTAATCGCAGCTTAAGATCTTTTTGACAATAGCACTTCATTAAATTTGCAACAACACTTCAACTATTTCTTTCTTGCAGCAGCTATCATCTTATAACCTTATATATTGTCTTTACCTTCGACTGTAAACCTAATTAGGGTTCCACTTCCCTCCAAAATTGCTTTATCAATCTTAACTAACTCATAGAAACTTGGAATCCTTACCGCGTCGGCCATATAACAAACTTTAAGTTGTTATTCCCAATGTAAAATATTTTTTCAGTTTTATTTGCCAAAATATACCTTGGATTCATACACAAATCTGTACATAATTCCCTAAGAACTGACTTATTCAATTCCTTGAACAATGTACTATGTTTTTCATGTTCTCCAGATTCACTGAATCGTCCACCGATATAACTGATTTAGTCATTTAATCAAAATTGATTAATAACCTTTAGCTTTTACCTGTTCACTGCGCTGACCGGTTAAGTATATCTTCACTTTTGCCTTTACCGGTGTGACCTAAGAGTCGCAATCACAAATCATAGTTCACCTGTTGTCTTTACACCTTCCAATGTACCGATAACAAAACTTGTCTCCCTTTACCAATCTGACCTTTACCTGTTATTATGTTCACCGATTACCTTACTCACTTAACTTCTCTTTACCAATTAGATATAATTGTGTACTGGTTGGTCTAACTTCATATACTTACACAAAACATTCTTAGGTCTATGTGATGGATTGCCAACAATGACAGCCATACTCCACAAAATCATCATCAATGTCATCTACCAACATTCTGCAATCAACACAATACCCCCAAAGAACTACATCTATCACAAGAATCAAATTGATAAACCCTGATAGGAGGGAAATTAAGAGACGATGTTGACCCCCATACTAAATAATCTTTTCCAATAATGATAAGGGTTTGAAAGCAAAACAAGATCAAATTATTAGAAACCACTTGTCTCCCCTTAGGAAGAAACAAAACCATGTATAGATGTAGGAGTGCTTCTCATTTTGGATATGCAATGAAAGATGGAAGCATGAACAATGAAGATAACATCTCTAAAAATTGATTTGTCTCCTCATCCATGAAAGATGATGATGCCACAATCCATTTTGGGACATGCCTATACAAACAAGAAAGTGAAAAGTTGGAACTATGTGGAAATTGATATAAAACAAATGCCAAAGATGAATACGTCTAAATGTGTCCTCCAATCAAATGTGAGAGATAATGATAGCCTTGCTAATCAGGAATGGTAAAAGTATGAATCAGTGACTCTATAGAAGTCAATGAAATTGAACGCAGATTAACAATCTCTAAAGAAGAATCGGAAACCCTTGAAGTAACCTCAACTAAAGTGTCAAAAACGTCTAAAGAATTGCAATCATAAGGTACCTTCTTTTAAGAATGGAGAGACACAATAGGGTCATCTAGGAAGGCTAGAGTATTACGATCTGAGACTCAAAATAAACAATAGACTCCAAGATGTCATCATCTACATGGTCAAAGATAACTCTGAAGACAAGATCCCTATTGCATTTCCAAGCAATTTCTTGATGAAGTGTGTCAAGTAGGGGAATGATATTATATAAATATGACAATAAATGAAGCCCTATAAGATGGTCGATAATGCGATTGCTCCAATGTTTAGAGTTCCCCTGTTTAAAGTAATTAAACAAGGATGAATTGATAATTCCATTACATACTATGATATTCTTCAAAATATCAGAGACAGAACACAAATCTCTAAATAGGATAAAAAGAGAAGCAACCTGAGATGTTGATAAGGGTTGGTAAGTTAGGCTTGCAAGAGAGGTCGATGTCGATTGACCGGTGTTGAAAGTCGTTGTTAGCAAATCTCTCCACCTTTTGATGTTGTCCACCAGATAATTCGTAACCAAAAACAATATGCATGTGAGAACCTGAGAATAATTCAGATGTGAGAATGATAGGTATTATCACAGTTCACAGCAGGTGATATGAATCACACCGCCAATAAATTGATGCCAAACTCCAATCAAAATATGATTCAACTCGAGCCAACAATGTGCATTCAATAATGAGCTTGAAACTAACAAAATGACACATACAAAGAATATATTATCACTGCCTTAAACTGGAACATGACTCCTTTATGAAATATCATTGTATTGTTGTGATGAAGTATGAATCTCTGCAACTTCCCATAATATTAACGTCCTTCGAATATAAAATAGTTGCTACGAATGAAGGTGTCTTGTTAGAAATGCTCCAAGAACTCGACTGTTAATATGGCTTCCAATAATTATCTGCACTCACGATGATTTGTTTATTGGAAGGTACGTCGAACTTGGTTGATAGAGAGATGTTTCACAACAGATATCGACCTCTTCTATCAATATGCAATGATGTTGTCGTTCAATAATAATTAGTACGTAGTATTTTCATTGCTACAATCATGATGAAAAATCGAATAATGCCACCATAAGTGTAATGACAGCACGAATGGAGGCGATTTCTGAAAATTCAAGGAATTTTCAATGTCCAAATGATGCACGGTCTACAAACTAGACTATGGAAGGAAAAAATAACGGATCTCTATCAATTACTCAATTCTTTGAAGGAGAAGGAAATGGTCTTGGACATATTAGAGATTAGGAGCCCACCATGAAGTTGATCACACTTCAAGGGATCAAACCAAGAAACTATCCAACTACAAGAAAATATTGCGATTTGAGCAATGAAGAACAATGAGATCGAAATGAAATATTTGAAAAGCATTTGCAATGATTTGATATGATACAATGTATAAATGAATCTTCCTTATATAGGCAAGGTGATGGGGGTAGTTGCAACTGTGTTCCTACAAATATTAAATACATGATACAATATAATAAATGCCTAAAGCAAATATTAAATAATTATGAGCTATCATCAATCTCCTAGAATGTCACCTAAGATAACTAACTTGATCCTATGCACAATATTGAATATTAATTTACAAAAGTAACTTTATGATAACTAACTTATGCCAACAAATATTAAGTAAGTTTGACATGTAAATGATGTTTGCGTGTAAATTACATTTAGACTAATATTAATAACTATCTATCCAATCTTAAATTTTTATGTAAATATGTTTTGAGTTGGATTTGATACATATTTGTATGGATTTGACTCCTTAAACTCATTTTTTGTAGGACTCTATGGCATGTCCACTTTATAGCATGAAAAATAGTTAATGTGACAAGTGGAAAAATAAATAATGTTGTGGTTTGTGGCATCTAAAAGACTCCCAAGGATGTAGAAGTGTGGAATGATCTTCACATCATCCCTGACATTCCCCATGACTTACTGTTAATGTTGCACACTACCATACTTTCTCTAGGTTCATTCCTATGAGGTTCATGTGCACTGGACATATTTGGATGGGATTTGGTACTTGCTAGCTATATGTTTTCATAAGAAGAAAAAAAAGTTTCATTATGCGTAGGATTGGATTGGAAGTATAATAGTATAAGATGTAACAGAACTTTGGATTTAGTAAAAGAGACCAATTTTTCCTCTATGCATGTATATGGAGAGGAAGGATATGTAGCAATAGCTTGTGTTTAATGATTTGTAAGCAATGAACATATTATTTAGATGGTCATTTCTTGTAAAGATAACATATCTTAAATTTAATAATTATTTATTTATAAACAAGAATGGTTATTGTCTACATATGCAATATGGTGATGAGTTTTCTCTTATATTCACTTACATACTAATCATAAGATATGTGTCTTCCTTTGAATCTTTCATGATTCATATCATTTTTTAAGCATAAGTTGAAAGGGTACAAATTATTACTCTTATTTTTGCGAGCAATCCACAAGTGAATGTTTATTTTGTAAGTTACGAGACTCATCTTTCTCTTCTTCAATCTTCTTCTCTTTTCCTTTCCTCTCTTTTTAGGTATGACCCTTTTCTTTTTTCTTTCTTTTCTAGTTAGTGTAGCCTCAACATAGGCTCCTTGTCAAATTGAGTTTCTCAAACAATACTTTTATCTACACTTACAACTCCACCAAACCCCTTGTTATTAAAATATATCATCTATCATTTAGTAACTCTTGTCAGGTCGACACCTAGTAATCTTGAGACCTTTGGGAGATTGTGAAACATCATTTCAAGAGAGGAATCATCTCTTTGATTTATAAATTTACTATTACATGTTATTTTGTATCCTAATAATTAGGACACTGGAGCCCAAGGTTTTTTTAAATTGTTTCAAGTGCAACTATTCTTTAGTTTGTGGCTAGTTGTCCAATTTGACTAGCCAAGCTATAGGATATACCCTTGCTTTTAAGGGACATTCCCTTAGACTTCCAAATTATTAAATCAATTATTCCCTAACAAGCAAAATATATTTGAAAAGGAAGCATATTAATGGAAGTGTTATTTTCCACAATGTCTAACTCATTCGTCGGCTCAATTATAGACTACCTTTTAGAATGAATTTGAAAAATATTTTGACCATTGAGAGGTACATAGGCAACTCGTGGCTATAAGAAAAGAGCCTCACAAAACCATTGTCATGTTACCTTCAAGATTCTATGAAGTTTTCAAAATCTTATTGAAAATTAGTGTTCTTGAGGATAATGAAACTTTGTATTCATATTTGTACGTCTTAGGACCTCATGTTCATTAGGTAGCCACTAGGTGCGAACAATCTATAAGAGGTTCAATTAGTATATCCCTTACCTATAAAAAATTATCAAACACAACCAAATGAACTATTATTTACCCCTTCATTATATGCAACCATCATTTCCATCTTCTATCATTTCATCTAACAATAACAATTATGCAACGGTGTTTTCCCAACTAGATTACTAACTCAACCATGTCATCCAATTTCAAGGCACCCAAGTTAATCAACATTTTACATTTTTATGCATGTGTATTGCTACTCAGCCAAGCATATTATTTCAATGATAAGCAATCCCTAGATGAAGAGTCTTCCAATCAACTACAAAAAAAATGAAAATGAATTGTAAGAGGCTAAAAATAAAATAATAAGGGACTCCTAAAAATGATTTTATATCTACAAATCAACCTATGTTGTTTGTCAAAGCAAAAAATAAATTCAAACCTTAAAATAATTAAGAACAACTAAAAATTTTAGCAAATTTGGGCTATAATGACAACCCTACCCCACACATGCCTAATTCAAATTATGAACTTTCAAGTTTTGGAATAGTTATAATCAAGATGGTGGCGAAATTGAATAAGGACATATTAAACTTGGAACTTCAAGTCAATTCAGAAAATATGTAATCTTATCAAGCCAATTTAGAATGCATGGAACAACTCTATGTACAAAGAAATTGATTACGATACTTTCAAATGAATTGAACTTGTCACTTAAATTTTTTTTCTCATTGTTGAACAGGTGTTGGGTCCTAAAATGTAGTTAAGATGAAACATTTGAGAAATATAAAAATTAGTGCATGGATTAAAAATATGATAGTCATGATGTTGTTCATGATTTTCTCTGACTTTAAGGATGATATATTTGAATCTTTTTGCTAGAAAATCACCTTCCTAGACTACTCCATCCTTACTAATTCATGTGTGTATGAAAAGGATAAGGTGTGTAGTCTTCCATATTTCAATGAAATTCATGAAATTCTCTAATTAATTATAGAGTTTTATACATGGAGATAATTTTATTAAGCAACCATGTATTCCAATAGATGAATTTGAAAACATGTTAAACCTAATTTTTATCTTGGGAAATGATATGACTATTGTACGATATTCTATCAACTTTGCAAGCCTTGCTCTATGAAATAAATGTAGGATCCACCCTATTTTTTATCATATTAAAATTTTCTATATTTATTTTCTCTTAGTGTGGTAAATGTCAGAAATAGAAGAACATGTGCTTGGGAATAATGACATGAAATTTTTTATGGATAAAATTAAAATTTCCAATGAAACACATCTACTCCAAGTTAATCATGATGATATTATTTGTGAGGTTGTGTTGAAGTCTATGGCATTACAAACATGTTTTGAATACAATGTTGAAGGCCATGTGTAACTCTAGATCATCTCTCAGTTGACTAGAACATAATCCACGTGGATCACTTTGAGGGTATGTTAACTTATTTATATGCTAGAATTTATAATATTTAATAAATGATAAAACTTGTACACCTTGTGAAGCTAATGATGTAATTTTTTCTAGTGTTGCTGATTATGATAATGCAATGCTAACTAATGGCATTTTTATGGTTTACATGTGTATGGGGAAAATAAAGAACTCTCAAGGAGAAATTTAAAGGTCAGTAGTCTATACGATCATATTATCATGCTTCCATCATGAGACATTATAAATTAGGTTGTTTATGTACCTTTATCCTTGGATTAGTCTAATGTTCATTTTGATTATAAATTTCAAGAAAGAAAACATGGTAATGGGTTGAACATAATAATGATAAGTTTCATCAACCTTTAATCCTCCTTGGTGAAATACCTCAATTAGAACCTATTGGTGTTTTTCAAACAAGTTTCCTAAAACCCTATAAAGACTAGTCATTCTTTATGCTTAAGGATTATTAAGCTAGTTGTCAATGAACAAGGTTCAACTCTAAGGTTAATACCTTCTACACTTATGGCTCTACAAACCATGGAGGGTGATCCTATGAGAATACCTCATGATCTCATCTTCTGAACCCTGATATTTCCCTTTAGCATATATATTCTCTTAGATGAAATCTAAATTTTATAATGCATTCCATTTAGGCTACGTGCCTTGATTTTGATTCCCTTTAGATTGGAGAATATCAAACCCTAATCTACAACAAACTAAAAATAAAAGATATTTTTGGTTTTTGACTTAAGAATTGCACTAAACATGAATCCTAAAAATCTTATAAACTTATGCCTTGTGAGGGAAACAGAGTTAGATCAAAACATCATCATTTACAATTGCAACACGTATAACCCTTGGGCTTGTAGATTCAATGCATTACACTAAACCTCTCATCACTTGCTTCAATATTCGAAGAGGATCAAACAAATTCAACAAGGAAACACTTACATCAAACATGCTTCAAATTTTATTTTCATTATTAGATATGAGAATATGCTTTACATTTGCAAAATGATATGTATGTCCTTCTACTATAAAATCCTTGTATAAAAACTACGCTATATCCTCCCTAGAGATCAAAATTCCAGAAGAATAGTACAATTCCTCTGAATACCCTTTTATAGACCAAGGGAGCCAACAAGCTTCAAGCCCATTTTACATTTCTTAATTTTTTCATTTGACATTTTGATTTACAAATTATCCTAAATCTTAGGACATAAAAAATTAGCAGAAACCAGGATTAGAGAAATAAATAGAGAAAGAGAGAAATCAGCTCCGTATCAAATTTTACTGACAAAATTCTTCCTTTTTGTGGATTCCAAACTTCAGAGAAAAATATTGGCTGATATTGGTGTAGCAAAAACATTTATGTCCTGATGCTTCCCAAAATATCACCTTTGACTTGTGATACAAAATTCAATCCTCGCCATATTTATCTTCCCATTGTCCAAATGTTGCATTATTAAGCCATGGGTACTTCAACATCTTATCTAGCTTTTCCATGTTTTTTATATTAGTCAACAAAAAAACAAGGGTTTTGTTCCTTACACAATCACAGCCCATAGGCATCTAAAGAGAACAACAGCACAATAACAACATAAACAAGGATGACAATCCTTACAAACAGGATCAAGAATAGACCATAAGCAACAAACTAGTAGAAAAGCTAGTATCCCACCTCAAGAGTGGGTAGACAACTCACCCACTATGTGGGGAGGAGAATGAGAGTCTGAAGAATGATTTTTCGTATAATGTTGGACAATAATCTAGGTGATACTATCACTAGGATCCCCACCACAAGGGTGATCAAATGGTGAAACCATTTTTGAGAGACTGTCAGCATAAGGGGCAAAGTGCTGAGAAGGTTGCACATTATTAGCTAATGGTTGGAGCAGAGCAAGAAAAGTAAATTGAGGAAAATCCACGTAGCCAAAGGGGGCCACATTAGCACCAAGAGGTGGAGTAAGGTCCACCAGGTCCGAGGAGGCCAAGGTACCATGAGCATCATTTTAAGGGAAGTCTGTATCAACTTGTGAAGAGTCATCAGTAGAAGAATCAATTGCCTAGATAGTCAAATGATCATCATTATCATTCTTCCACCAAGTGATAGAGTCTTTACAATGCGAGAGAGAACAACATGTTTCCAAGAGGCCAGTTGAGAAGCATTAACAACATCAAAAGAGGAGGCCCTCATAATCCAATGATTTAGTCCATGGTTTATCCCCAACCATGAGAACCACTTCCCCTGGAAGAGGTGTGGAGATGTCAATATCAACTAGAATGCATGCAAAGGTAGAGAGAACCATGGCGGTCATGGTATCATCGACCTTTAGGAAAGAGCCAATAGAGTTACCAATGGCCTCAAAACAAGAATTCTCTAAAAAATGAAGGGAAAGATTAGGAAATACCCATATTGGATGCACACTGAGTGGTTCATTAAGAAGGTTGAAAGAGACTGTCCAAGGTTTGGCCGAGAGAGAGTGAATCTCCCATGTTCACAATTTTCTCAACACCAAGAATCATTCATCAAAAGAAATAGAAATAACATCAAAAGATCCCTTAGCACAGGGTAAAAGCTCAATGTTACTAGGAACTAAGGGTCTCTAAGAATCTGTCACCCAACGATGAAGATTTGAAAGAGAAGGATATAAACCAACAAACTACAAACCAACTTACAATGTTGGTATAAATCTACATTTTCCACCACTTCAAGACCACAAAACACCACAAGGGAGGTTTTAGCACAAGCAAGAGGTAAAGATTTTATCTTTGGAGGAAGAGTAGTAGAAAATCTAGAAATGTAAGAAAAGCTCCGCCCACTAGTTACTAAGAGAGGCTTTGCGGGGGAGCCCTCATTCCTAACCTTAGTAGATAGAGGTCTCTCACAAGATTGCCAAGTGAGTACTACTTTAGCATAAATCCCCTCACCACTAGTGCGAGAACAAGAGGAGATCCCTGAACTGACTCTAAGCGGAGGTGGAGAAGAGGAATCCAACAATGGTACAGATGCAAAGGGATTTAAGAGACTAGAAACTGTAGCCAAAATTGAGGAACACAAAGAAAAGGAAGTGGTGCCCAACACTACAAGAGACACATGTGATATAGACATTTTGGAAGCGAGAAAGCCCCCAATGACAATGTCTAGTGCCGATGCAAAAGTGACATCACCCACCATAACAAAAGCTGGAAAATTTGAAATCATTTGAGTAGGAAGATTCATTAGAGGAGGCATCCAACTTTTTCATGTTTCTAGTGTAGTTGGAATTCAATGTTGACCTAGAATCCTTTTGATATCTCTCACATATAAATTCAAAGGAATGAAGTCCATCAAGAAATTGATTTAATTTTTCCCATATTTAATTCATTATCCTCAAACACAATTGAAATCACCTTGATAAGTAGAGAGCTTACTTATGATTTCCATTTATCCATTGTTTTAGAATTTCTTTTCTCGTTCTTTATTCTTGGAAATACTATGCATTCCATTTGATCAATGGTTTTTGATTTTTTCTCCACTTGAACTTCTAATTTCATTTGAATGACACAACTTCCTCAGGTAATTTAAAATTATTATACACCTCTCTAAACTCTGGTGGCCTATTATCATCACGCTTTGACCATTTGATCATATCCATCAAAAGTTGTCTTAGCAAGCCATATTTGCTTGTTTGGATTCAATTACTCTATATTTCTTTATATGTTACCTTTGTAGAAAGTGGGTCAAAGTATCCTTCTAAGCATCGTCAATCTTCAATTTTACCTTTTGATAATCTATGACTGACTAAAAATTGTAATCATGTTATTTGTTACTTGGTCCCTTGATATTGGATTCTCTTTTTCTAATTTATTCTTAAATTTTCTAATTTATGTCATCAAGGCTTCCCTATCCAAAAAAAATTCCATAGGGGTGGTGGGAGTTTGATCAATTAAAATTGCTCCTCGTAGTATTTCAATCAGCCTTTAGGAGTTCCCAATTTTCAACAATCTGGTTTGTAAATTTTTGCTTCAAGTTCTCATGATCTATATAGAATTTATCAATGATTCTTTGCTACACAATGCAATATTTACTACTGTACAATGTGAAAAGGGAAGCAATGTATAGAGATGGATGAATCACTTCCCATTTTTATTAATTACACATTTCGGAAGGAGATGCCCCACTAGGTTCAAGAGGAGACTCAAATGCTAAGTAGGACAATGATCCTACACTAAAATTTGTGATTGATAAAAATGAAATTGATGTAATAATGTGATTAAGGTGATTAATAGACAAGCTATTAAAATTATGAGAAAAACAAACTGATACAAACTAATAGTGAGCAGAAAAGTACAAAAACAAAAACCATAGCACAGATTCGACATGTGGGTGAAATCTGGGTTGAAAATGCAGGATATAAGGTTAAACACGTTATGTACCTGGGGACAAAACACCAATGGCATTTTGTACCTAGCAATATTGATTGAATTTATCTAGCACTTTCTTACTATGTATGACCTTTTTTATTCCCACTTGGTGGCTCTATAACATGTTCTTGCACACATAAAAATGGGGAAAAGGTTGTCTAAAGGGGTTTGCCTTGGTCAAACCCCTATTTAGGAATCAACCTTGAAAATGAAAAAAAGTTGCATAAAGGAAAGTATGTTAAAAAACAAATGTTAGACTCACCTTGCATAAACCTTCATGGATGGATGTAGAAATCACTCATACCCATGAAGATTCTTGAATGTGCTTGACATCCAAAGAGTTGACCTTGGAATGTGATGTAGAGTCGATAATTCCCTCAAAAATACGTATATCTATTAATGTCACTCTTAGATCTTGAATGTAGATATGCTTGCAAATTGCTTGCAATGAAGGAGAGAGAGGGACAATGAAGGAATGATCTTTTTGCTTGGTTGATAATTCCTCTCCTTGGCCATCATGGGAGAAAAAATTGCTTCAATTGGATAAGATTGCCTTTGACTTAAATGATCTTGATCCTATATGCTTGCCTTCAAATGTTGAATCCAATTGTTCAACTGCTCTTGATTGCTTGAAAATTTTGATAGCTTGATTGCAAATTCTTGAGTATGGTTATCATATGAAAAATGAGGACAGATAAGGTTCTTTTATACTTTACTCCATTTCGGGATTCAAAAATGATCCAGACCAACCATTAAAATAAAAATTCTCGCTAATATCATGATATCAAACTCTATGCAAAATTTCGGCCCCAATTGTTGTAACACCCCAAAATTGGCATCTTGCAACCCTAACCAATTTTGTTGCACTTGTCATTCTTCTGAATCATCAAAGTCCTATTGTACTAGGCAATTCTGAGTTTTGACTGACTCTACTCGACCTGAGTGTCAAATGTAGAAAATCCTAAATCTACATTAATCATACATCATATTTAATTCCTAAATACCAATTGGCTAAACAAACCTTATGATCGAATTAATTTAATTATAAAGTCCTAGCACTTTAATTAAATTAAATTCACCCTTTTTAGCTAAGACACATAAAAAGGAATTAAATAATATTTAATTATTAAATAAATATCCTCCTTTCAATAATTGAATTTAAATATTCAGATAATTGAGAAAAATGCATTTATGAGGTCATATTTATTTAATTAATTAAATATTGTCAACAAAATCTTATCTCTGTTCAGAAATAGAATCTTTGAATTAATTGTGCTTTAAAGAAAAAGAAAACAATTAAAATCAAATAAAACAGAATTAAATCAAAGAAAGAAAACAGTTAAAGCAAAGGGAAAACAATTTATTGTATTCTTTTAAATAAAGCTTTCTAATTTAAACTGGCTTTTCTATCTGTTTTATTTCAAAGAGGAAAGTTTCTATTCTCATCATCTCCGAGTCTATAAAAGAACTCTCATTCCTCATTCAAAACCCCACTCATTTTCATGCATTGTTAGAATACTAAATTATTGTCACATTTCTTGATAATCTCATATAGAATAATCTCATTTTTGCAATAGAATAGTTTCAATTTCTAGAATAATTGCACTGAAATCATGTCTTAGATTATCTTACATCTTTCAATTCTTAGATTAATCTTGCATTGTATTGCATTCATGGAGAAAAATCCTTCATTCCGAGACTGGTCTATGGTTGTGAGACTCTCGTTTTGAGAGCTATTTTGAAAACCCCGTCTGGATAGAAGGTAACAGGTCGAATCATACAGATAGGCAAGATGAATAATCTCATATTCATTCTTGTGTGTATTTGATGAAGAAGGACTATGTTGAAGTGTATGGTGAATTAACAAGATCAAATTTACCACATACATTTCTGGCGCCTATCGTGGGGCAGGTACATTATGTTTTGGCCTCATTTCATTTCACTTTTTTTAATTTTTTTTGCATTCTGTTTGTACTTGCATACAACTCTGTTCTAGTTTCGTGCGAACTTTCTGAGCGTCTCGCACGAACTTTCTAGTTCTTCGCGTGGCTCTCTGCACTTCTTCACACAACCTAGTATACTTTATCGTGCGAAATTACATACCAGAGCTTTCATTTTGATATTTTATTGCCTTGGTTTTTTAACCACCTGCTATTTTCTGACATCTGTGTTTCTCTGATTTTATCTTTTGAAACAACTTAACAGTGGTTTGTAGGACGCTGAGATAAAAAAAAACCATCATAAACTTCTAACGCGTTTATTGCAGGACGTTGAAATGAAGAAAGGCATTACAAACTACTAATGGGTTTATTGCAGGACATTTTTCGAAGACCTTGCGTGTTTCACAAATTATAATGTTTGCTTTTAGTAGTTAAAACACACTTCGGTTGGTGCTTAAAATGAATCACTATCTTACGTGATTGAAGTGTTTTTTAGATTGTAATCCTAAGAACTACATGAATGTATCCTCTCCCCTCGCCTTTATGGATCTTGGGTGTAAGAGAAATTTATGTGATTCTTCTAGAGTGGCTACCTCCCGAGAGCTTTAGTAAAGCCGGTGAGAGTGGATGCCCAACCGGTAACAGGCTAAAGCCAAGCCCTTCCAAACCAGTATAAAAAAAATGCTATTGTGATTAATGTCACAATAGATAGGTGTGAATTCATTGTGGCAACCAAAATCTCCTCCAGTACCCTAGTGGTGCGTTAAAGTTGTGACATCGTTAAGGTGAAAGCCTTACTTTGAACGGATTGGGAGAGCGCCCTTCATTGAGAAAATGACTTGATCACAACCACCTGAACGGATGTCCTTACTACAAACTATTGTTCTAATTTCCAAAAACCCTCTATCTATTGGCGCGGAAGGTCAGAGACCGACTAAGACGCCCCAAATTTTTACAGCTTTTAGTAGTGATAACAGCCCTTTGGGAAGCAATTCCTTTGGGGTTCGAAGCTTGGTGTGCCTGAGAAGTGAGTGCATATGTAAGGAGGAGCCCCTGCCTCCAAGCTTCTAAGTTATCCGCTAAGAGTAAGCATAGCTAAACTTTGGTTCAAGTGGGGATTCAATAGATACTGTCTTGGCTATCCTAGGATTGCGATGTTCTTGTTCTGGTACTACAAATATTCTGTTTAATGTGTTTTGCGTGGGTGTATCATTTGAACAATAGAAACTATCGTCAAAACACACAAACTGGCAATCTTGAACATGTCCAAAACAATCTGTCACTCAAACTATCTGCTAGGAAATAGTATGATTTTATCTTGGGAAACGCAAACTAGTCTCAATTGTCTAATTCTGTAAATGTTCATTTGTCAAAATTTGCATAGTTTCACGCTAAATTTCCCAATCTTCGCATCATTTAGTGAGAATCTTCAGGTGATACGCTGAGAGATATAGCGTGAAATTTGATAACAGTGCTTATATTCTGTCACATTCTCTTATGCCTGTCTGGTGTCATTCTTCGCGCGAATACTGCAAAGTTTCGCGCGAGTCGGTGAGAATCTTCGAGTGAAAGTACATTTCTTCGCGCGAGTCTGCATCATTTTTTCCAAAACAACAAGCTAAATTCTGTCAATCAGGTGTACTTTTATCAAATTTGGTCTCTGATATGGGTCTATTTTTTTGCCCTCCATCTTCACAGACTCTGAAACTTGGTTTCTTGGGTTGAGAATTATGAGATTCTTGCTTAAATTGGTCTCGTCTCACATCTTTTTAGTCTCTTTCATATGTGTCGTCATGCCTTGTGTCGCAATAGTCATCTCTTGGTTGTTCTAGCCTCATCTCTGACGATTTGCACCAAGGATACTTCACCTTTTGGCACGTTCTGTGCAATTACTTTGAGACGGTTTCAAGTTTGGTCCTAGCTCACATCTCTTGTTCAAAACTTTGTCTACGACTATCACAACTCGAAGTGGCAAAACATTTCCTTCAATTAATCAAGACAAATCTATGCTTTCCACACCATTACCGGCTACATCTAGTGAGGAATCATCTCGATCTCCTTCTCTGGTACATCGACCTTACAATAAATGGTCATTTCCTATGGATTATAGTCGGGTTCAAAACCCTTTGTTCCGAGAAGACCCAAATTCAAAGAACACTCAATATTTTCATACCAAGTCTTTACACCTTGAATCCTTGCATTCTAGCAAGATGGTAGATCATAACCTATCAGCTGAGGCTAGCAGAGCTTACCTCTTTAAAACTTGGGGTAAGTCCCAATCTCAAGACCCCCCTAACGATGTAGAAGCATAAATGACTCAAGAAGAGATTGCACAAGCTCGTGCTAACAAATATTTTTGTAGGATGATGGGAGTCCTCTTAGCTGAGGAGAAAGAGAAATATATTCTTGAACTAGCCAATCAAGGGGCTAAGTTACCCTCCAATTATGATGTAGAAACACTTGTTGAGAAAGAGGAAGAAACTAAAAATTCCCACTTGCACAAAGAAATGCAAACTATGCAAGAGCAACTCTCTCAACTCTTGAAAGAGAAAGACAAACCCGTTACACAATTCACACTGGAAAGCATCTATCCTTTCCCATTTGACAAAGACCTTTATATGCCTCCTTTTCCCAAAGGAGTTGAACTTCCTAAATACGATAAATACTTGGGTGCATCTGACCCTCAAGACCATTTGAGAGAATTTGGTGCTCTCTCCATGGAATTCATACATGACACAACCTATCTCATGCGTCTTTTCCCACATAGTTTGGGAGGATCCGCTATGGAATAGTTTTCTATACTACTAACTGGCATCAAAACTTTTGACAAAATTGCCAATTTATTTCTACAACACTATTCTGGCAACATCCAGCATCCGGTTCATATCCGAGATCTTTGCAACTTGAAACAAAATCATGGGGAATCCTTCTTGGCATTTCTCCAAAGATGGAGACAACTTTATACACAATATTCTCGCAAGATACCCGAATCCAAAAAGTTGGACAGCTTTCTCGATAATATTCTCCCCGACTTTGGGTATCAAGTACAGCTACAAGGTCCTCTAACCTTTGATGATATGATTAAACAAGCTATGAGAATTGAGACATTTATGATCAAGAAAGGAGAATTGACCTTACACAAGGAAAACAAACAAGGGTCTTCCTCCTCAAGCAAAGATAAACCCAAATTTTCCAACAAGAACCAAAATGTTGTGAATGATGGAGTTGTAGACAATGTGACTCCTAAGCCTTCCAAGGCTGCCTTTAATCTCACTACCACGATGCAAGCGACCAAAGCCACTAAATAGGCTGCGACAGATTCCAAACCGAGTACTTCACAATTTTCTGGACCTAAACCTTGGGCTCCTAGGCCCAAGTGTGAGTTCACTCCTTTGGATAATTCATGACCTTATGATCCACAACCAAGACCCTCTTGGTGGAATGAATCCGCTTATTGTGATTTTCACCAAAACAAAGGTCATAAAACAGCTACTTGTCTTAAATTGTAGCATAAAATCCAGGATCTCATCGATAGTGAAGTCATTGTTGTGGGAGGTCACAACAAAAATTCTAATCACCAAGCTTTCAAAGACCCATTTCCTCCTCATGGAAAAGGTGAATCATCTAAAGGCAAAAATACTGATGGCAAGGTCAACTATACATACACCAATAACGACAATGTCATTAATATGGTTGACCCTGTTGATGCTGAATATTGTAATGTCATCATTCTAAAGGGAAGGGAAGATACTTCCAAGTCCAAAACACCCTTCATTTTGTGAGGGTCTACACCTCAGTCTTCTGAACAAGGATAGTCTCAAGTGAGTGCTAATGTTGTCACTCGATCTCGCGCTAAGATCATCCTCAAAGGCCCTGAGCCTTCTATATCTACATCAACTCAACCTTCAGACAAAGCTAAGGTTGACTCTGCTACTAAGAACCCCAAAGTGGGTTCCTCATCTAATGCTACCAATTACAGCATTCTTGATCAATTGCAACGTACTAATGCTCATATAACTATTTTTGAGCTCCTAAAAATCTCCCTTGCTCACAGGGAAATCTTGGACAAAGCCCTCACTAAGGCAAATGTCCCAAAAGATCTTGATCTCGACCGGTTTCAATCCATGGTAGGTCATTTGACCTCCTCAAATTACTTGTCTTTCTCTGAGGAAGATGACCATTCTTTGAGTCATCCACATAATAATCCTCTGCACATTGAAGTCATGATAGGTCCAAAGCGTGTTCGTCGTGTTCTCATAGATACCGACGCTGGCCTAAATATTTTCTCTGCTAGTTTCCTTACTGAGTTAGGCTATGGTGAAGATTGCATTGATGCTCGCAAAAAGATTACTATTAAAGCCTATGATGAGGAAGAACGTAAATCCAAGGGGTTAGTTTTTTTTCCAATAAGAGTTGGTCTTGTTGAACGAGATGTTATTTGTCAAGTGCTTGACATTCCTTTGGCATACAATATTCTGTTAGGAAGGACATGGATCCATGAAATGCAGGTTGTCCCTTCCACATACCATCAGTGCATTAAGTTCCCATTCCAAGGATCTGAAGTGACTATACCTGCTAATACACGCTATGATTTCAATGCCCTCACAAAATCTGCTGACATCTTTGTGCCTACCAACAAAGAATCTATTGAACTCCTTGAGAATAAATTAAAAGAAATGGAAAAGAGTTTGACACTAAAAGAAACTGACATGGGAGGATATCAGATTGAACCTGTTCTATCTATTACATATTTTCCTTTGTCTCCCTGTTCTTTTGGGAGACCTTCTAAGAGCCCTAAAACTTCTACGGTTCCTCCTTCAACAAAGTATGGTGGCACCTTTGTACAAGCCACAGTACCATTAGAAGAAGAAGCTGAAAACAAAGCTATCAAAGCTTGGATCTATAAAGGAGAAGACAATTCAGAACAAGCTCCTCCTTATGACATGAAACCTGAGAAATATGGAAAAGGTCTATCTATTATGCAACATTTTGGCTACAAAGGCAATGGTCTCATAGGTGCGAATCATAAGGGCTTAATTGTACCACTTGAAGCTATTGGTCACAAAACTCATGACTCTACAGGTATAGGCTTCTAGAAACTCACATTTCAACTGTGAATAAACAAGTTTGTACCTCGAGAAGATAAACAACCAACACCTGCAGAAACACCTAACATTGCAAAATTTGAAGATAGTTCTGATGAGGATAGTTTTCCTTATCCTATTCCTCCAGACTTGGTGGCATTCTTTGCTGAGCCAGATGAATTTATCCCTCGTGTCAGTACAGTAGACACTGACAGGGATTCTGATGACACCACTTCCTTTACTCCATTAACTTATGAGGAATGAAAAGAAATATATGCTCTAAATCCAGGTCATCAAGGTGATTTATACATACTACCACACTTTCAAGAACAGTTTGACCAAGAATTCTAGTCACTTCTCATTACACAAGAGGCAGTTGATGCTACAAACACTAATGAGGTACCTAGGTCAAAAGGTGCTCATCTGACCATAGCAGAGGTTCTAGGTAGAACTCATCCCAACTAGGGACACCTTTGGATGAGATCGCTTTAGGTCTCGACTTGCTTGTCCATGCCTTTGATGATTATACCGTGAACGCACTTGAACCCGTCACTCCTCTTTCACTTCGCCATCCTGAGCTTATAGACTGGAACTCTACCTCCCCATCTAATGAAGTCCTTACGTTCTAGAATGATTATGTTTTGGCATGTTACCTACACGCTATCGAACCTGTAACATCCTCCGCTAGCGAAGAAAGTGTCAATATGACCGAGGCTGACATCAAGTATCTTAGTCACAAAATCAACAGAAGAAAAAATAGGCGCTCTGATGGTGAAAACCACATTGTGGCAGTATCAGAGCCTAAAATAGTCAAAATAAAAGACGTATCCAAAGGTGAAAACCTCTCTGAGGCGCCTGAGGATGACATACTTGATGGGCTTCTGAGTCATTTCCAGGAGAGATCATCTGTGCTTATTGAGCCAACTTAACCTATCAACTTGGGCACAAAGGCAGAACCTCAGATCATTCACTTGGCACAATCACTATCAGAGGCAGAGAAAGAGGAATTCACTACATTCTTCAGAAGCAAAAAGATTAACTTTGCATAGAAATATTCAGACATGCCGGGGTTAGACCCTAATCTAATCATGCATCATCTATCCATTGCACCAGGTGTTAAGCCCGTCAAGTAGAAGCTTCGCAAAATGCATCCACATGTAGCTCTACTTGTCAAACTTGAATCAGAGAAACTTCTTAAGGCAGTGTTTATCAGAGTAATTGATTATGCAGAATGGATCTCTAATATTGTTCCAGTATCAAAACATGATAAATCTATACGAATTTGCACAGACTTCAGAGACTTGAATTTGGAATGTCCTAAGGATGATTTTCCATTGCCTAATATTGATATGATCTTAGATATGACAGCAGGGTATGAAATGTACTCACTAATGGATGGTTTCTCTGGCTACAACCAGATAAAAATTGCGCCAGAGGACCAAGAGAAAACTTCTTTCACATGTGCCTGGGGCACTTTCTATTGGAATGTCATGCCCTTTGGACTCAAAAATGTTGGTGCTACATATCAGAGAGATGTTACTACTATATTCCATGACATGATGCATACAACAATGGAAGATTGTGTGGATGACACTTTAGCTAAGAGCATGAACCAAAAGAAACATCTTGCATATCTAGGTCCTATACTAGATCGTATGGAACAATCCAGTCTGAGGCTTAATCCTAAGAAATGCGCATTTGGCGTAACATCTGGAAAATTGCTTGGCTATATCATCTCTACCAAAGGCATCGAAGTGGATCCTGCAAAAGTACAAGTTATCATGGAAATGCCTCCACCAAAGAATATCAGACAAATGAGACGACTTCAAGGCCGACTACAGTCTATCTGGCATTTTATCTCTCAACTAGAAGACAAGTCACAACCATTCACCAAGACTCTACACAAAGGTGTGACTTACCAATGGAATAAGGAATGTGATGAAGGGTTCACACAAATCAAACAGTATCTTGCAAACCCACCAATCTTGATGCCTCCTATTCATGGGAAGCCACTTATACTGTATATCTCTGCTATGGATGCATCACTGGGTATCCTATTGGCTCAAGAAGATCAACACAAGAAAGAAAGGGCTATCTATTACATTAGTAGAACTCTGGTCTCATATGAAATGAAATATTCTTCTATAGAGAAGGCTTGCCTAGTAGTGGTTTTTGCTTCACAAAAATTGCGGCACTATATGCTGGCTCATACTACACGTCTAATTGCTAAAATTGACCCTCTGAAATATTTGCTCAGTAAAGCTACCCTCACAGGTAGAGTAGCTAAATGGGTCATGCTTCTCAGTGAATTTGATATTGAATATGTTGAAAGAAAAGCCATAAAAGGGCAAGCAACTGCGGATTAATTGGCAGAAGCACCTCTAGTAGATCATCAACCATTGCACATTGAATTTCCAAATGAGTCCATATTACTGCTTACACATCGATCATGGACTATGTTTTTTGATGGTTCATTTACCTAATAGGGCTCAGGTACTGGGACATTGTTCATTACACCTCAAAGGTACTCTTTACATAAAGCATATAAGATGTTGTTTCCTTGTACCAACAACATTGCTCAGTACGAAGCCTTAATCAATGGTATGAAGATTGCCCTTGAGTGGTGAGTAGACGAACTCAATGTCCTTGGAGATTCATAGTTAGTCATCAATCAAGTAAATGATATCTATCACACAAGGGATGACAAGTTGGTACCTTATAAACGGTTGGTTGATGATCTCAAGCACTATTTTACTCACATCACATTCCAAAAAGTTCCAAGGGTAGATAATAAAGCAACAGATGCCATGGCTACTCTCGCCTCCATGCTACAGATGCCAGAAAATGATTTTCGACAAGAATTCCTAGTGGAGACGTTACGCTACCCAGCCTATGATTCCCCTGATTCCTGGATGATATGTTCTGTTATTGGACATGATTCATCTCGCTACTATCATATCTTTTCCTACCTTCATGACCAGATTGTTCCGGACACTTACACCCGGAATAATAAACGTCACTTAATCCGCAGTGCTTCACGGTTCGTCATCATCGCTAATGACTTGTATAGGCATGGTCTAGACGGTACCCTCCTTAGGTGTTTAGAACCCGATGAGTCCAAACAAGTGTTAGTCGAGGTGCATGAAGGCATATGTGGGTCCAACTCTAACGGCCTGACATTGGCCCATAAACTTATTAGAGCTGGTTACTATTGGCCAGATATGGAAAAAGAAGCTACATAGTTTGCTAAGTCTTGCAAACAATGTCAACTACATGGTAATCTGATTCATGCTCCAGCCAAGGAGCTTATTCCCTTCATTAATTTCTGGCCATTTCAACAATGGGCCTTTGACTTGGTGGGTCATATTTACCCCTCGTCCTCAAATGGACATAAGTTCATAATCACAGCTACAAACTATTTAACTAAGTGGGTGGAGGCAGTCCCTCTCACCGTTGCCAATGGCAAATCAGTAGCTATGTTCATTCTCAACTACATCATTTGCAGGCATGGTGTACCCTCAACAATAATCACTGATAATGGGGGACAATTCAAAAACAAGGATTTGACAGAGCTATACTCTAAGTTTAAAATTGCTCAACATTGGTCTTCCATCTATTATCCTTATGGTAATGAACAGGCGGAAGCATCCAATAAGACAATCCTTACAATCCTGCATCACACAGTGCACAAATCCGGATGAGATTGGCATCTCCGGATCAATCCAGCTCTTTGGGCATACAGGACAAGCATAAGAACACCAACAGGGGCTACTCCTTATGCTTTGGTTTATGGAGCAGATGTTGTGTTACCAATTGAGGTTGAGATTCCTTCTTTGCGAGTCTCTCTGAAAGGCCTCATTACTAATGAAGATAACAAAATATCTCGGCTACAAGAGCTAGAACTACTTGATGAACGTCGACAAGTGGCATTCGATCCCCTTAGAGCATACCAGAAAAGGATGTCCAAGAGCTATAACAAGAAGGTTAGACCAAGGGATTTCCAAGCAGGTGACCTCATTCTGAGGGAGAACCCAAAGAATCAACATCGGATCCAGAAAGGGAAATTTGAACCAAATTGGCTTGGTCCATATATTGTTACTGCAGTGTTTGGATCTGGTACCTATCAACTTTCTACTACTGAAGGAGAACAACTCAAAGAGCCCATCAACGCTCTTCATCTGAAGCGGTTCTACAGCTGAGACATCTTCAGTGTGCTCATGTATAAAGTCTTGAAAAAATTCTAAAAATCTGTAAAAGTCCTGAAAAAATGATCATCTTAGTGAAAACCTAGCGATAGGCGCTTTGATGTATCTCCAAAAAAAATCATATATTCCAAAAATATAAAAAATATAAAAATTGAAAATTACAAAAAAAAGAGAAAAAAAGGTGCCATTGATGAAAACCTAGCAAACAGGCGTCATGGTAGCAAAAAAAAAATTTCTGCCAAGAAGGTGAAAACCTGGTAAACATGCGCCTCTTGTTCCACATTGCTATATCTATCGTAGCACCACTTGGATTTACGCATTTGCTTTCCTGCATTGCTGCTTTCCTGCTTACGTTTGCTTTCTGTTTCTCGTCAAGACACCAACTTACATGGATTAGAACTGGTTATATTCTCAAGACAACCCTCCTAGTCTAGGGGCACTGTCCTATTACCTTTAGGGATCTTCTTCGCGATAGTCACCAGTGGTTCTCACTGCCTCCAAACTACTGCAGCTAAATCGTCGAGCTGAGCTCGCCACTGATCTACCTTACCCAACACTGGCTGGGTAATCATACCCCTGTATTGGCAAATGTAAGGCTCTAATGGCTGCCTCATATCCTTGCATATAGGCCTGGTCATGGGAAGATGCTCTCAGGCCCATACCTGTAGTACAAATAGTCCTGCGGCCATACTCTTCGCCTCTTGATAGGTGATCTCATGCATCTCATGGAACATATGTGCTAACATGCACTGACCCCATCCGTAATGTCGAGGCCATGCCAACATCTGCTACAACATCCTGCCCCAGCCACACTCTAGACTGTGCTGTCCACGATCGAGCATCAGGTAACAACCCAGGAAACATGCTAGAACCACGGGCAACCTATGTGTCAGCCCGTACTCACTAATGAGATCCTCCCATGGGATGGCTCTCCCCATGATGAGGTCATCCTATAAGGTCTCTCTCAAGGCTACTGTCCCCAATCTGGGCTGTGCCTCGTACTCTACCCGGGGACTGTGGAAAGGTATCCTCAGAATCCGGTATATGTCCTCGGGAGTAACAATCATCTCCCCCTGTGGTAGATAGAATGTGTTCGACTCCAAATGGAAACGCTCCACCAAAGCTCCTAGCAATCCGTGATTTACCCGAATCTCGGGTACATCACATAACGAACTAAAACCCAAAGTACCTATATGCATTGTCTCTGCATCGTCCAACTGTGATACCAATCTATTGATGGTCGGGTGGTGCGATATGAACGCAATGTCTAGAAAGTCAACCTACAAGACATACAAAAAAAGTACATGATTAGTAATCTGAGATAATCAAAGCGTAATGAGACAATGAAGCATTCAAGACATCCTACAGACAGTAAAAATGCTGATGCAAAAGCTATTGGATGTGATGCAGACTGATTTCATGTTCTTATTGACCACTTTTTCCCATGCGAAGAAGTAGATTTTCGCGCGAAGAAGTTTTTCGGGTCGCGCGACATTGACCTTTCGTGCGAACTTTAATGACTAGTCGTGCGAGAAAACACCCTCTAGAAGGTTTTCTTGCGTGAACATGGGTACTCTCCCGCACGAGATTCCTCACCGAATGGCTCGAAATGCAATTTCATCGCGCGAGATTTCCCTATGGGCCGCGCGAAGACCCGCAACTCATTTCCTAAAAATGCGGAAAACGAAGAAAAAATGACAGAAATTGAAGAAATTTGAAATGCAGAGAGGTTTGTCGACTACTTACTGGAGGTTCGTATGTTGCGGGCTAGCTGTGTCTCCTCGATCGCTTGAATCGGTGAGTGCTGTAGGGAACCACCATTTTGTTTTTTACTCAGAGCTGAATTCTTAAAAAGTCAAAAGGTTGAAATGATTTGAAAATGACCTTTTCGTCCTTATATAGGTTTTGACCTAATTTTTCAAAGTGCTCCATTTTGCACGAAAACTTCACCACTACCTAATTTTTCAAAGTGCTCCGTTTTGCATGAAAACTTCACCACTACCTAATTTGACCCCTGTGAATCCATTTTCGTGATCAAAATTGAAATCTGACACTCCTCTATCGCTCAAAATCATATTTTAAAATTTTTGGGACCAACACGATCGGACGCTTATGCAAACGATTTTCTGACATCGCTTTCTTGTCAGAATATTATCTTATCATCATTTTCTCAAATCTTTGACTTTTTCCTCAAAAGTCAATTTTGGTCAACTCTGGTCAACCCTAGTCAAACTTAGTCAACCAGACCTTGAAATCACTCAAAATTGATTCTGAATCTTCCGAATTCTTCCATAATCTATTCTGAGTTCTCCTTGATCTCTGATTCAACATCTATCTGTGATTTCTCGCTCTCAATCATCATTATGTCATGTTATCTTTCCATTTTGCTCCTGAGGGGGCAGGCTGATTACATCATTGAATCTATTTCAATCAATCTGATTTGATTTTCAAAAGTCCTCATTACTAGGGGCATCTCATCACTTGGGGCATGTTCAATTTTTCATACCTTACAGTCAAAACTGAGTGTTCCACAAATTTTAATCAATAGGGGCATCATTGTTCCTTACATCTTCTCATCTATTAAGTATCTGAGCATTCTAACTCAGATTCTTGAGGATCAAGCTCCGTTCTGGAGATGGTTCTCGAAAAACTATCTTTTGGGACAAGTATTAGGGCAATCTAACCCTGACTCATGATAATCAAGCTCCACTCTGGAGATAATTCTAAATCTCTATTTACTATCTTTTGAGACAGGTATCGGGGCAATCTAACCCTTACTCCTGAAGGTTAAGCCTTGTTCTAGGGATAGCCTTGTAAAAGATGTCAATCTAACCAGTGTCTTGGCAATCTAACCTAGATATTGGAGGACTAAGCTTCATTCTAGAGATAGTCCTAAAATCTCTATTGATTATCTTGTTGGACAGGTATCGGGGCAATCTAACCCTGTCTCGTAAAGGTTAAGCCTCATTTTGGGGTTAACCTTGTGAAAGATATCAATCCATTTAGGTATCAGGGCATTCTAACCTGGATCCCTGACGATCAAACTTCATTCTGAAGATGATTCTTGAAATCTTAATCTGTTAGGTATCAGGGCATTCTAACCCGGATCCCTGGGGATCAAGCTTCGTTCTGAAGATGACCCTCAAAAACTCTACTTGACCGATGTCTTGGCAACCTAACCTAGACTTCAGAGAGTTAAGCTTTGTTCTGGAGATGGCTCTGAAATCTTTGCATCATCAATTTTTAAATCTATTCTTCTGTGCTTCAGGCGTCAGACTATTCTTTGAATCAATGTGCTGCTCGCACATCAATTCAAAGAGGGGCAAAATATAACACCCCAAAATTGGCATCTTGCAACCCTAACCAATTTTGTTGCATTTGTCATTCTTCTGAATCATCAAAGTCCTATTGTACTAGGCAATTTTGAGTATTGACTGACTCTACTCGACCTGAGTGTCAAATGTAGAAAATCCTAAATCTACATTAATCATACATCATATTTAATTACTAAATACCAATTGGCTAAACAAACCTTATGATCGAATTAATTTAATTATAAAGTCCTAGCACTTTAATTAAATTAAATTCACCCTCTTTAGCTAAGACACATAAAAAGGAATTAAATAATATTTAATTATTAAATAAGTATCCTCCTTTCAATAATTGAATTTAAATATTCAGATAATTGAGAAAAACACATTTATGAGGTCATATTTATTTAATTAATTAAATATTGTCAACAAAATCTTATCTCTGTTCAGAAATAGAATCTTTGAATTAATTGTGCTTTAAAGAAAAAGAAAACAATTAAAATCAAATAAAACATAATTAAATCAAAGAAAGAAAATAGTTAAAGCAAAGGGAAAACAATTTATTGTATTCTTTTAAATAAAGCTTTCTAATTTAAACTGGCTTTTCTATCTGTTTTATTTTAAAGAGGAAAGTTTCTATTCTAATCATCTCTGAGTCTATAAAAGAACTCTCATTCCTCATTCAAAACCCCACTCATTTTCATGCATTGTTAGAATATTGAATTATTGTCACATTTCTTGATAATCTCATATAGAATAATCTCAATTTTGCAATAGAATAGTTTCAATTTCTAGAATAATTGCATTGAAATCATGTCTTCGATTATCTTACATCTTTCAATTCTTAGATTAATCTTGCATTGTATTGCATTCATGGAGAAAAATCCTTCATTCCTAGATTGGTCTATGGTTGTGACACTCTCACTCTGAGAGCTATTTCGAAAACCCCGTCTGGATAGAAGGCAACAGGTCGAATCATACAGACATGCAAGATGAATAATCTCATATTCATTCTTGTGTCTATCTGATGAAGAAGGACTATGTTGAAGTGTATGGTGAATTAACAAGGCCAAATTTACCACATACAATTACCTAGGACAAAGCACCAATGGTGTTCTATACCCTGAATAATGGGCCTGAATTTGGAGGGGATGTTGGGATAGATGAAAATAAGCAAGGGGAAAAAACACAAGTTGCTAGGATCAAGCATAACAGGCATTCAAACCTCAAAATCACCAAAATGGGGCCTAATAGATCCTAATAAAGCATCCAATCATGGATGCTAACTTTTTGGGATGATACATATATCCCCCACTTTACCGAGAGTATGAGACAAAGTCATGCTCATGGTAAAGTAGATCAATGCATAAGAACAATCTTATCAAGGTCAAGGAGACAAAGAAATATCAATCCCCCAAGTGACTTAAGTCTTCATCAAATCCAAAACCAAGATACAAGAGGCATAGCTCAGAGAGAGAGAGAGAAAGAAGGAAGCATGACGACAAGCATAGTAAGGTATTGCCTTACTATGGATCACACAGAGAGAAAGCATTGTAAAATATGGCATTGAAAGTCTAGCAAACTTTGTTCTGCTAGGAAACCCATCAAAGAGGATCATTCCTTAAGGAACCCATTGTCCTTGTTAAAGGAACTGACAAGGGTGATCAAGCCTAAGAAAAGCGTTGACTCCATAGGGATCCAGGAAAGGAAGATAATTCCTTAAGGAAAGCATTTTCTTAGTTAAGAGATCTAGAAAAGTGATCAAGCCTAAGGAAAGCATTGTCTCCAAAGGGATAAAAGAAAGGAAGATTAGTCCTTAAGGAAAGCATTATCTCCTTGGTCATCTGCAAGGAAGGTTGCATTGAATCATTATGTATGTGTGTGCAAAATTTGAAACAAGGAGCAAAGTGTATTCCCCCGCATTAAAGCTATTGCAAATGCCTCAATAGGAGCAATGGCTTTAATAGAGTATACATGTATCCACAAGAAATGTTTCCACTATGAGGTACCCCCAAGATAGGACAAACCAAGGGAAATGAACACATGATAAAAGAGAGCGTAGTGCTATACTAACTCTAGGGTTAGTATCATCATATGATAATACATGAGTTATTATATCAAACTAAAATGTCATCATTCTCTAAAGGTAGAAAAAAACTACAAGAACAATAGAAGAATGTCACGTAAGAGTTATGAAGAAGGGTCTTTTGGGGCTGGAATTCCGGAGATAAAAAAGAATAGGTAGCTACCATTTTGCATTGTCCCCAATCAGAAAGCACAAATGCACATTTACGAACAATGGCACATGGACGACATAAAAATTAACAACATATATCTAAGTAAGATACAAATAAACGAATGTCACGATAGATCAATTCCTTTATCACCTTGCGCCAACAGAAAAACAAGGGTCGTCTAAAGAAATCTAGACAAAACATTTATCAAACAATACATCACGGGGGAAGCACATTACAACAATAAAACACAAATAATCCACCGCACAAGAGGAGCTATTCAAGTATATCACCTTAGCCCCCCCCCCCCCCCCCCCCCCCCCCCCCCCCCCCCCNCCTTAGCCCCCCCCCCCCCCACGCACCCACCCACCCACCCACCCACCCATCCATCTTGATCTATAGTGTTTGAGGAAGGTGGGAAACACGCAAGAGGAGAAACATCAAGCATGGTAGATGGAACAATAGCCAGTTCCAAACAAGGACCGTGTTGTAAAGATGGGTCACTTTCTTCATCATTAGGACTGAGAGATAATTGGTGTGATAACATAGCTAGTAAATCATGATTAACATCAATAAGGTCATACATATCATCAAAATCACTAGCATGGATATCATTAGTAGTTGCATTAGGAACATCAAAAGAATCATCATCAAGAGTATCTTCTTCATCCAAATTAATTGTAATAGAATCTAAGATGCAAATAGAAATATAATGTTTTTTCAATTTCATCTTCTTCAAATTAACTTCCTCCTTTGGGCTACGCATAGGGTATTCAAAGGAAATCAAAGAATCACTAGGTGTTTTAGGTGAATAAAGACTTTGGGAAGCACGTTGATAGTCTCTAGCATGATGTTTATGGTGACGATCATGAGCACAACAGTTATGCTTGGTTTTACTAGTGATTTGGCTTGGTTCAGGATCAGTCAACATCGGGCCCTTTTCTTCCTTACGAGGAAGAGGAGAAGGAACCTCACTAGGTTGAGAGATAATTTCAGTTGAACGTTTATAAGATATAGGAGGTGGAACATAAGTATATATAGGAGGTGTAGGTGGTGTAGGAAGAAGTCCAGGTATAGGGAAAAGAGATGGAATGTCCATAGGATTGCTAAGTTCACAAATCTTTTGGATTTATTATTTTTGATATGATCAAAAGAGGTTTTATCTATGAGCTTGAGTTGGTTGAGGCATAGAAGGCCAAAAGAAATCAAGGTTAATAGATTCTTGAGGTGCTCAAGGCTGATATAGATTATGATTAATAGTCATGATTTCTCTGTTATGGGGAATCTTCGAACACTTATGGACAAGAGAGGCTACAAATTTCATAGAGTTAAGCCACAGAAGACTAAGTTTGACTTGAAACTGATCGAAAGTTGGGATGACCCATAGGTGACATCTAAAGTTTAACCACCAACTTCTATGGGAAATGTAATAGAACCATGGGTAGGATAAAGGAAATCATTGAAATTTTGGATCATAACATTAAATTTATCATATAAATCATGTTGCAATCGTCTATTGTAAAGATGTTCTTCAGTTATCACATTCCCCATACAAGTAGGGTCAATAAGAACACCACGAGAATAGAGATCATTAACCTTTGCAACAATGTAAAGATCATTATTCTCTTATGGATATGTAGGCAAGGCCCGAGAATTGGTCCCTTAAAGAATAGAACTAGGTCTAAGGACATGTCATGTAATGGAGAGAACTTACCCTTGTAATGAAAGAATGTAAGTTTGTGACGTAGACTTATTTTCATTTCCATATTTTGGTAAAGTATAATGATATAATTTTTTAAGAAAAAATTATTAAACAAGGGTGCTTATTACACTCATGTCCTCCTCAATGGAAGGGGGCGGACTCCTCCATTGGATGGTGATATTGTTAAGCCTTCTATATTGCATCGACTTTGGTAAGTTCAAGACTGCACCACCTTGTTGGGGGTTTTATTTTTCATATTATCTAGGGCTCTCGAGATGGGTGAATGGCCTTTCATACTCCCTCAAGAAAAAATTTCAAGATTAATTCTTGTACCTTATAAGATTCATTGCCTCCTTTTGATAGTATCAAATATATTTTACTTTAACTGAATGAGAATAATTCATTTCTAATATTTCCATAAAATTTATTTAAGTTCAATTAAATCATACATAATAATAAAATATATTCTATTATAAACTTTGGTATATGTTTTTAATATTTTCTTAATTAATATTAATATTTTTGAATCTCTCTATAAAATTGAAAAATCACAAACAAATTAAGTAAAATTTGGAATTTCTATTTTTTTTATGAAATTACAGACCAAAATATATTGAATTAAGTAAATAGTAAATTAAACTTAATCAAAAAATTATGGGAGGAAAAGTCACTCCTTGATAGTCATATGGGCATATGCCCAGAGTTCAGAGAAACAAGGGTCTAAGCCTTGAAACAGGAACATTATAAACCAAAATGGGCCTAGCCCAGAAGAGAAATGCCCTTAAGTAGCAAAGGTTGTAGCTGAAAGAGGTGAAGGCTCTGGATCATCCTTTCTTCCCCAACCTGGCATAGTGTTTGGTTCAGATCCTGACATCGTCCACCCATCTGCAGCTTCATCCTCCGCATATTTATCCTCATGCCTTGGAGAAATAGCCAAGAACAACCTTGGAAATCCTTTGGATGAGGAGGGACAAATGGTAGTATCTGGCTGAGATGACCAGCTAGCATCTCGATCTTGGCAGAGCCCAAGTTGTACATGTTGTTGGGGGACATTGTGTTAGCGAACCATGATAGCACAGAGGCACAATGGAGCTATGTGGTTAGAGAAAACACATGGGAAAATCCCAATGAGAAGGATAAGAGCAAGAAGTCGGTATGACACCGAGACAACCTTTATTGCCGATGGAGGCCGCGAGAGATCGAACGACCACTAGAAATGGAAGCCTTTGGAGGAACTCTGGCTACTATACATGGAGAATTTCCCCAATGTTGTAACAACTCTTGGAAGTGTTCCACCTGCAAGGCCACTTTATTTTCTTGGATCTGTATCTATAACATCACATTATTGCATATGCATGTTGTAGCAAAAATAGATACATTACAATCAATTAAGGTGTTAGAAAAAACTACCGCATTTCTGTCTTTCCAAATAGAAAAGAGAATTTCCAAATGGAAATTGTGTCAAAGCTATAGAAAAGGCAAGGGAAGGCTAGGGTTATCTCCAAGAAGGACCATATGCCAAGAGAACATCTATGGGAAAAATGGGGAAAAGAAATCATGGATCCAAACCCAATAATTCTAAGCCCTACAACATAACCAAAACAAATGAAGGAAGGAATCAAACTACCCACAAAATGGACAAGGATCTGGAATACCCAAGTGATGAAGATGAGACCTATAGCTAATCCTTGAAAAAGAATACACCAATCAAATTGTGCTTTTTTAGGTTCAGTGATGGCAGACCATATGGTAATAAAGCATAGCATCCAGGAGGAATGAGAACAATGAAAATGTCATCGATGGTTCAAAACATCCACCATAGGCAACTGGTGTGAAAGCCAGAGATATCCCTGTCGAGGCTTATACCTCTAGAAAGCAGTATCTGGGTACCATCGCCAATCCTTCCACCAGGGAGTAAGACTAGTGATGCCAATTTTGTGCAAAAGTTCACCTCGCAAAAGAGAAATGAGCAATTCAAAAGTATCACGATCCTAATGGGTGAGATGAAATTGAGCTTGAGCATCCTCCCAACTGTGAAGTGACATGGTAGACCTACAAAAAGGGTCCTTGGGTAATTTGAATTATGAATTAGATTATAATACCTAGTATGATACCTATGGTATTGTCAAGTTCAATATAAAAACTAGAAGATTAACAACAGAATTGCAAGCCAAAAAGTGATCCATTCTATTCTAAATTGGAGTTTATACAAAACTGATGGATCCCAAGGGTCACTAGAACCTCTTGGAAATGAAATGAAGAGTCCACATAATATTTATTACAAATAAACTATTAAAAACTTCCAAGAATATCAAAAAACTATTAAAAAACTAACTATTAAAATAGGCCCCAAAATGCTCTGAAGACCTTCAAAAATACAGTTTACTAAAACATAGAAAATACCAAAAAAATAGATTTTAGTATTTTCCCAATTTCATCATGATCATTGGGTGTTTGAATGCCACACTTGTGAAAGCTCAGAGCATGAAGACCTGAAATTCGTGTAAGAGGAAGACCTTGCATTTAAATCAGTGGAGACCACTAGAGATTTTGTTGGTTGAAAAACAAGTCATCTCTGAAATCTCTGCCATTCCAATGTAACCATGCCTTAGCTACTTCCCATGCACGCCAAATGCTCTTGGCGAAAAATGAACCCTAAATTTGAATTGGTTCTCGCATGACCAGTAAGGTCTAGAGACTATTTTTTTCCATGTTGGGCGATGCAAGGGATATCAAGAAGTGATACAGTGTCGAAGGAGAACTTTCCACGCCTCATTACTTGAGACACTTCACACAATCCATTTGACACACAGGACTTGGCCTTGCCTATGAGTAGAAATGAGGCCAAGGCCTCTAGATTGTTTAGGTAAGCAACAGAATTCCCAGGCCACTCAGTGATACCCATGTCTCTTTGTATCTGAAGCTCATAAAAAGTCTCACAACAATCTCTCGAGCTTACTATAAGCTTCTTTGGAGGGTGACCAACAAGAAGAATAATAAACATGTGTGGTTACATGAACTTTGGAATAGATTTGAAACATGCGAGCCAGGGAAAGAGACTTGGTCAACAAGTATGCCAATTTTGTTTCAATTTTGGAGAGAACAGCGTTCCAAAGTTTAATGGCTTACCTATGAAAAGAAAATGGGATGCCCAAAAAGCGGAAAACCTAGCCATGATGGATCCACTTCTAGTTATACTAGAGAATCCAGTGAGGTTTTGGAAGGAATGAATGACAATAGAAAATGGTTTTATGCCATTTAATAGTAGAGCCTGAAGCCAAACAGAAAGTGTCAAGGCATTGGAGATCATTTTGGATATTCTCTTTCTCCTTAATGAGGGTGAGGAAGGAATCATCAGCAAAATGGCCATTGACAAGTTGAGTATTTGAGTTTGGAAGGGAAATACCGTGGACCCAACTTGCAGAAATAACAGAGGCAAGCAAATACCCAAAGCCCTCGGTAGAAAGTACACATAATGAAGGTGCTAAAGGGCAACCTTAGAAAATGGACCTATGCAAGCCAAAAGTAGTGGACTAGCAACCATTAATTGTAATGCAAGCATTGGCATCTACAAAGAGCATTTGGACAGAAAGAACATAGCAGGGGCCAAAACCAAGAGCTTTTAACATAGCCAAAATAAAAGGCCACTCAATGTGGTCATAAGCTTTCACAAAATCTATTTTCAAGAAAATGGCATTTTGGTTGGACTGACGAGCCCATTCCATACCTTCCCAGACAACTATGATATTATCCAAAATGAACCTAGATTGTATGAGTCCAGTCTGCTCAGGGTGAACAATCTAAGGAAGGAGATGGAAAATTTTCAAACCAAGAGCTTTGGTGATAATTTTTTAAGAAAAATTGCGCAACGTAATTGGGCGTCATTTCAAATATCTTCAAGATCACCAGTCTTAGCTATGAATTTTTATATTACCTTCCTTTATTTATGCTCCTAATGTACCATGTTGAATTGCTTCAAGATAAACATGATGAAGGTCTAAACCCACACAATCCCAAAGGGCTTTATAAAGTTCACAGGGGAAGCCATCACATCCTAGGGATTTTTCATCTGTCATAGAAAAGGTCGCATCCTTAAGATCTTGAATAGACAAGGTTTGATCGCAAAAAGACCTTTGGGGGTCTGATAAACAATTAGGGACAACTAAAAGAAAATCCTCAAGGACTTGTTGAATAGGAGTGGGGGTTTGGGCAGTAAAGACTTCTCGGTAATGATTAACAAAAGCTTGCAATATGTATGGGATTTCAACTAAAACAAAAGGCCCCCCTAGTTGTTTGTGGTGACTGATCAGACAGGTACTGTACACTTTTCTGGAATTCGTGGGGTTCAGGGCAACAACTCTTTTTTTTTTTTGGTTAACTCGTCAAGCATTTTTTGGGTTGACTCCTCAACCATTTCCCTAGGTTGACCCCTCAAGCAAGTTTTAGGGTTAGGATTTTTCTATAAGAAAAATGGTGTTAGGGTTATGGCTTGTTAGAGAAAAGAAGTATTGTAGCATTTTGTGGTAGTATTGATTTGCAAGGGATTGCTGGTTGTAATCAGTTGAAATCACTAAATAATAATATTGGACTCTCTAATTGGTGGATGTGCCCAAGATTGGGTGAACCACGTTAAATCTGTGTCTTCTTGTTCAACTTATATGTGCTTTATTCCTTTGCATTATTGGTTATATTTGCATGTAACTGTTAGATTTATGTCTTCTAATCCTAACACCCTCTCTGGTCCTTTTTATACCTGGAGAGGAATATCTTGGACGTAGACAGGGGAAGAACTCCTTAGTAGTTGGATCTCCCGTATTTAACCAGTGCAAATGTGCCTTGATCTGAGCACACATGTCTGTATAACTGTTGGTCACCTGCTTCTGATGATGAAGAGTCACCATCTTGAACTATAATTTAATTGAGAAAGGGTGAGCTTCCAAGCTCTAGACTATTGCACGCAATTCTTTGGTGGTCTAATCATAAGACCGGTGGCGTATTTGAGCTAGTTGTTTCCCATAAAAATGAAGGAATTTAGTAGTTCGATGAATAGCATCATTCCACCAAAAAATCCAACTAGCAAGTTAAGTGGGTCAAGGCTGCAAATTCCAAACTCTCTAAATGTGGGCTAGAGTGGGAGAATGACGTAGCAGTTAGGTGTTTAAAAACAATTGAGACCAAAAGGGACGTGACAAGGCATCACACCACTTAATAGAAAAATTAATGGAAAAGTGGTTTGACAGGGTGACATCAAATAAAGGTAAAACTGGAAAAGATTGATCTGTCCCAAAAAAAATATTGAGAGATCATGGCACGATCAAGGCATTTAAAAACTTTGTTAGAACCTTCCTTGGAATTTCTCCAAGTATGTCAAACTGCATGCAGTAGGCAGCAGTTGGCATTGGGATAAAAAAGGCCTAATTTATTATGCATGTAAAACCAGGCCTCACACTCACTAGTTGTCCAGCGAAATGGAGAAGTGTCATCCTTGTCAGAAGCCACCTCAACCATATTAAAGTCGCCACACAGAACCCAAGTGGTCGGAGGTAATGAATAAGCTAACCAACACCACATGTACATTATTTCCACCACATCATTGGGAACATAAACATTTATTAGACCAAAAGGTTGATTGTCTATTTTTATAAGAATCCAAATCACTCTGTGCATGGGGTTCTCATCATGATTGATAACTGAATTTTGCCTGCATGGCGCTAGCAGGGTAGCCACTCTACCAGTTTCATGGTTGAATGAAAAACCTACACTATGTGGTCAAATAACACAGCATGCGACAGAAAGCAAAAAATCAATTATTTTAAACTCTTTAAGGCAGAATACATCAGTTCGAGGAAACCTACAAATGACATCTTGAACTGAATATTTACAAGAGAGGTCAGTAAAACCTCATACATTCTAGGAAAGAAAATTCATTGAAAACCATCATGCATGTTATCCTTGTCCCCAAGAGATGAGAATTTGTTATGCAAAAATTATGAACCAGCTGAAAAATTGGATAGAGATCTCCTGGAATCACCTGTCTTTTTCCTGGTCCTTTGTCAACCTTGTCCTCTTTCCCAGGAGGGTTGCGAGAATGGCGACCAAGGAGACTAGAGCATTAGAACTAGCTGGAACTATTGGAGGAGAAGTTCCCAAAATAGAGCTATGTAAAATAGTGGAGGAATCAATGAGTGGTAAAGATTTCCCCTGAGAAACAGGGTTTGAATCACCCCGTGTAGGGGAGATCAACTTTGAGGCTTTGGAAGATGGAGAATCCTTTGAAACCGAAGCCATAGCCAGTGAATCTTTCTTAGGTGGAGGAGTCGAAGGTTGCTTGCCTTTATAGACCACAATTTTCCAAGAGCCATCTTCCTTTATGGGTTCTGTTCTACGAGAAGCAACAAACTCCTTGGGAGGAGACTTAGTCCTGGGAGTAGCCAAAGGGAAGTCTTTAATTTTATGGTCTACGGACTAACAGCGAAAACATGTATTGGGAAAATTTAAATACATGACATGCTGAGAAAAACATTGCCCACCAATCTGAATATCAATCGTCTCCTTGAGTTCTTTAGCGAGGTCAATTTCAACACAAACCCTATTTTGAGGGTGAGCATGAAAGCACTTAGGTTCTAAACAAACTACCTCACCTAAAGTTTGGGCGATGTTTAAGAAAAAAGGCCAACATGGAAAAGGAAAACTAGGAAATTCAATCCAGACAAGGACTTTAAGCTTCTTATCATCAGAGATAGTGAAGTCTCGAGACTAGGGTTGGAAAACTAGCAGAGAAGAGCGAACAAACCAAGGGTCATTTTTTAGAACACCCTCCACTTGAGATGGATTTTCAAAGCAGAACATGAGAAATATTTCGGTCAAATTGTGGATACCATCTAGGCGGACCCATGAGGGACCCAACAAGCCTTGGTTACCCAATCCCAAAACACATTCTCAGAAGGGACACAACCAACAAAATAGCCAATTAAATTAAATTTTTCAAGTCATTTGCAAGCTTGATCAAAATCTGGAAATGGAAAAATAACATCAAGAGTGACAGAGACCTTACCTCGTGAAATAACTTGGGAACAAATTTCCTTGCTCATTTTCTTGGAGGGGTGCCATGATCACCTAAAGCCAACGCTCTAGCTCCAACAAAAATTATTGAGCTAAAGATGGTCGCGACCATAAAAAATGACTAAGAGATTTATGCAATCAATGTGGTATGAAGGGAAAGGTCATAAATACAGTACGTAAAAGAGAACTTTCCATTGATAAATCTCAAACCAAAACTGGTACAAAGGGGGAGACTTCCATACTTCGCACACAGTTTCTTCATTTAGGTCCTAGCCGACTTAATGGAGTGACGTGTTGCAATTCTTGATGCTGCTTTGGCAACACGCATTAGTGTTCCTGGTTGAAAATTTGGGTGCTATCTAAGTCTTAGCCGACTTGATTTAGATTGCTTGGAAGATTGAGCATAATGTTTATATCTTTTATTGTAATAGGTCTTAGCCAACCTAGTGGTTGATATTCTTTGTAATCGGTATAAATGAGAGATCATTTTGTAATTGTTGGATGAGAGAGAGGTGTGTGAATATAAGGAGAATTGTTGATAAATGTATTCTGCATTTAAGGTAGAGGTTGTTGTTCATTGGAACTGTATTGGCATTGGGGATGCTATTTGTTAGTTCGGTTGTAATGGATTGTATATCCACCTTGTTGTAATTGAAGATAGATCAATGAACCCGACTGAGGGCCAGATCTGTGATTGTATTGTGAGCAGTGAGCTCTGGGTAGTGAGCTAGTAGATTGGGTTGTTAGGCTATGATTGCTAGTGCATCCTTTGTTCTCTATTTTTCTTTTAATTGGGCAGTACATTTAGCATAGTACATTCATCTTGTGGGTTTTATTTCCAGCAGGGTTTTTTTCATGTCGCAAGGGAACTGGGAAAGAGAACAAAGATTCTCTTTATAAAAGAAAACCTAAGTAATGATTTATGAATTTTTTTAAATTTTTAAAGAATTACATGAACAAAACATAGTTTAACTTAGATTCCTCCAAGGTTCCCTTCTAAATAAATTCACAATTTATTTAAGTCCATTTAGTGTACTAGAAACTTGATTTACTTCTTAATAAAACTACATCTCAACATTTGTAGATTCTTTATAAAGAAATACAAAGTACTTTCATTTCAATTTTCCATTTAAATCCATTTTTATTCCTAAGTATCTTTGATGAATGAGATAACTTTTAAAGAAAATAGAATCGTCTAAATCATTTGATACATTACAAATATTACAATTGTTTTTCAATAGATTTTCACTTAATCAACAATAATGACAAACATACTACTTTACTTGGAATGTTACAAAGTCATTTTCTTTTTCCAACATCATATACATAAAGTTCATGCTTTCCCTTTTCTTTTCCACTAAGTCTACCCATTCCAAATACATCATTTTGAAGTACATTTATGATTACATTACATTCATCTCCTCTTGGGAGGTAACAATAATTTTACATCATGAAAGATAAAGTCTTCATTCTTCCAAACTGGAACATTAAGCAAGCATGAACCCTCAAGCACCAAATCCACAAAAGATAGCTCGACAAAAAGATTTACCACCCAACCATGTGGATACCAAAAGGCCCACTCCCCCGTGCTAGGAGATAAATAGCAAGGTCCACAAAGAAGGGATAGCTAGGCCATACCTAGGGTTGGGTAACCTTTCCCAAATAGCAAATGAAAGAATACCAAAGTATAAAATCTTTTCCCAAAGGTTCTAAGGCTTGGTAGAAACTCTAAGCAACAACCTAAGTGAGTGTCATCGCATAGCCCTCACCCCTTGGGTTGTCCTGGTACTAGCCACTCTGGGTCCCGGCACCCAAGTAGGCACATGCAGAATCAAGTGTCTTTCATATAGACAAGCGCCATTTGATTGTACCTACGCATAGGTACCTTCTCCCACTCCCATCCATAGCCTTTACTAGCGCTAATGGCATGGGCGAGGCATAGATTAATCTTTTTAGTGTTTGAACCCATTCCCATAAGTTTAATTAAATTTTCA
>MU224443.1:235549-255062 GCA_018584345.1 Thuja plicata
CATACACTAATCCATATTCTTTACAAAATACAATAGTGATATATATAAGGTGAAACATACCACTATTATTAGAACATTTATTATTAATGTTGCCATAGACATCTTTTATTATGAATATTATAAAACACTATTAATACCATAATTTCTTTATTATTATTGATATTAAAATCACATGATTTAATCACATACTAACTCGTTCCTAACAAGATACTCTAGTACATAAGTATCTACTAATAAAGATAAATTAGTAAATCATACAATAATTCACATCAATAATCTACTAACAAAATTGAACATACCATGAAGACAATTAAAGCTACCATACTCAAAGAATGCAAAAGACAAGAAACCAACTACAAGATCCACAAAACCAACAAACTGAGACGACACAGAAATACATCATCCACACAAGGGACTGACTCAGGAACTCCCCACCTAATGGTAAAAGGATCATAGGCAGAGTTCCTTCTTGTGGAACCTGGTGATATCTCTGTAACAACAACAACAATCGAAGATTTTGAGGGATCGCTCAGACCTGTGAAGCCAGGTGGAGACGATGCCCGGTGCCTGCACTCCTGCATCACCAAGAAGAGATACATGGATACATATGGATATACATACAAATTAGATATATGCAAGTAGATGACCAGGATCGATACATCATGTGGACCTCATTAAGTGAGTAACTACGACTTCGTCCTGAGTCATGAAAACACATCAAACACATATTCATGAAACATAAAATATCATGATAATGGTTAGATTCAAATCCTTGGTTTAGATCCATAAAACATATAAAAATAGATGGTTTTCTAATCTCATAAACATATAAATGATAACCATAAATGAGCATATCAATCATCTGATAACATATCATCATCCACAAAACATAAATGTAAATGTATAGTTCTAACCATCATAATAGAATGTCCAAATCAGAAAGTCCAAGTATCACCAAAAGAGAGGGTATTACAGTTTTCCTTTAACCGGGTTTCCTTGAGAACAAATCTTGGTGTTTTGTGTTATTTGTTGTAGATTTTGCATTACTATTTATCTTTCATATCTAAGTGGCTAAAGTGAAATTAAATTATTATTAGGTATATACAACTGATTCACCCATTCACCACCCCCTCCCCCTCAGTTGTGCTTGCCTCCTTTTAGGCCTAATAGAAACATGTTTATTTATGCCTTCACAATCACAATGAACTTATGAAGCTATTCCAAACCTCTTTGGAGCTGGTCATATGGTGAGAGATTGTAAGATTCTAACATACAAACTTTAAATCAGCTCCTTATCGATGCTGGAAATTCAAGACTTTAATACAATAAGCAAAAATAAATGCAAAGAAAAATGTGAAGCCCAAAAGCACCGCAGCTACAGCACCCATAAAGTCATTATTATATCCAAAATTTTCTGCTAAATACTCATTCAGCGGCGTTCCTGCCTTCTTTCCATCTACCTCTATGAGCTGGGTGATGTCTCCGTACTGTGAAATAATGAGTCCATAAACTGTCCATGACATTGGGCAGATCCAATAATACCAAACCCACCATTTTGGAAGTTGCTGCATCAATACAGAGGCAAACAATACGTTTTTCATGAGGCCATATCTTAAATGCCAGATAAAAGAATAAGATAAATCTTGAGTTTTGTGATAGGACATCACAAAAGATTACATGTCAATAAGAATCGGTGCATGTATTTGTTTTTTATATCATTTGAACATTTTACTTGTAGATAAGAGTTGATGGAAATACCAAATAAGTTATTGATTACCTTTCTAGTAATGTAAAACCCCGAAAACAGAGCGAATAGAACAAAGAAAAATCCAGAAACAATTGCAGCCGCTTGTGGATTTGGTGTGATTGAAACGGTCATCATCCCATAATAGGTAAAATAGAGAAATGAAAAGAAATGGATGAAAAAAAACCACAAGAACTTATGAAGCGTCCATTGGAAACCAATCATGCCATAGACTATTATGGAATACACGAGTGTTTGGATAATGGTGTATGGAATCTCAATTGTCACCTGCGCGGCCAAGATAAGTAGTATTAGCAATTCTATGTGTTGATCAACTGTGAAATGTTCAAAAACATGTAGAATTTGATGCAACATTTTATATTAACATGAAGATAATCCAGGAAAATCTACCGACCTGTGCCAAAGCATAAGGCATTGCAGAATACATTCCTGCAGCTCTTTCTCTGTAAAAAACTGTTCTCTCAACTGAAACCATAGGCTGTACTGTTTGACAATTTGATACTCCCGTGAACAACACTGCGCAATACAAGCCCCCTATGATATTCAAGATATCTGTATTGTTATCCCTGATGCAAACACATTTGTTGTTAATATCTTTGAAATTTCTTGAGAAGCTAGATTCCCTTGATAAATTTACTTAATTTTCATAAGTTATGCAACAGTGCACATACCGTTTTCCTCCAACCTTCCAAAATATAGATCCAAATAACACAGCGACTACAAAACTTGTTAGAATTCTAATGAAATTGTAGTCTGGACTTCTCCAATATGACCAATTTTGCTTCCACAGGCAAAATTTGAACTGTCCCAAGAAAGATTGTGAAAACTGGGTTGGAAAATAAAGATCTTTTGCACCAGAAGTTGGAATACACAGCTCGTTTGCTAATGATACATTTTTCCTGCATTATTAAGGCATCCATTGTCATTTCATTACATTGAAAATCCATGGGTTAGAAAGAGAATCTGAACTGAACTGGTATTTACTTATAGAGAGTTGAGTTCTTGTAGTATTCTGCGAAGTCTATCCCTTGAGAAAGCTTAGTAGTAGTAGAGCTAACGTATAACATCCATGTAGCAGGATTTTGCTTATCCTTTATCTTTGGCACTACAGGAATAGCCTATAACAAACCATATTAAGTCCTTGAAGTTATCTTTGATACATATGTTTGTAAAAGCCTGAATATATAACAAATTCATTTCTAGGCTTTTCTCTACCATACAAATTGATTTCTATTTAATCTTCATAACTCTTCACATTTCTACCTCTAATTTAAATATTAACTTTTCTTGCTTATTGTAAGGTCAAAATGCAATTGTTTTGCTAACCTATTCCCTTTTATTCATTACATCTCAAGTTTTAACTGATTTATTTTCTAACATAATTTTATTATACAATAATCTTTTATCTGTTACATTAGATTATATCTTCAGTAACATTAGTAACAAATTTGATTTAGTTTACCTTCACCTATTTAAAAATGGTAGTACATAGATGAACTAACCTCAAAATACTCAACCACATTTTCAGAGTTTTGACCTAGGGGCCCTGCATAGATAACTTGACCACCTCTCTTCAATAGGAGCAACTGCACCAAAAATGGACCGGTTATCAATGTCTAAGTATATTACTTTAAAAAACTATTAAACGCAACCATTTCAAATTTCTTCTACCTCATCGAAAGATTCAAAAATGTCAATGCTAGGCTGGTGAATGGTACAGACAACGGTTCTTCCTGTATTAACTGTATTTCGTACAGTTCTCATGACAATAGCTGCTGATCTGGCATCAAGTCCTGAAGTTGGTTCATCCATGAAAATAATAGATGGATTCGCAACAAGCTCCACAGCAATTGTTAACCGTTTTCTTTGTTCTATTGAAAGACCAGTTACACCAGGAAGACCCACCAATGCATCCCTTAAACCATCCAACTCTACCAGCTCCATAACCTCATCTACAAAGGCCTATGGCAGTTCGAAAGAGTTGATTCGGTCAGGGCTAAAGAACTGAATTCCACCAAAGAATGTAAAGATTGAATTTGCAATACAAAAATGTGAGCTTGGGACTTACAGTTTTGGTGTTGTTATCAACCTCTTTTGGAAGACGAAGAAATGCAGAATAGTGTAAAGACTCTCTCACTGTTACTTGTGGAGAATGAATATCATTCTGCTCACAATAACCAGAGATTCGAGCAAATGTTTCTTGCCTTTTGGGAAATCCGGAGATCCTAATATCCCCTTCAATATATCCTCCTGTTTTCCTTCCAGCCAAAACATCCATCAGTGTCGTCTTTCCAGCCCCACTAACCCCCATCAACGCAGTGAGGACTCCTGGCCTAAATGCCCCTGTTACATTACGAAGTAGTTGAAGTTTATCCTCTGTTTCTCCATGTTCTTTCATTTCCTGCAGAAGGTTCAATGGCAAAATTTCCAATATTACTCGATTTACATTTTTTGGTATGTTTATTCAAGCTGGACCATCTTATCCACTAACTTAGGGATACATAAAACAAATTTCGATACCCATAAGCTCTCAAATCAAAAGGGTTCAAATCTCTAGCAAATACAGATAATTATCAAATTAATAAGTGGAGTTAAAGAGTTAAACGTGGGTTATACCGGAGGCATGTCAACGAAGTAATTCACATTGACGAAAGACATTGCCAGTGGTTTAAATGGAAGAACCATTCCTCGCTTTTTCAAAACACCAGCTTCGACATCCAAATCTGTTGAAATGATTTCTGTTTTGATTGATCTCCTGTTTATCTGATGCATCTGCATTTCTTCTGCATAAGCAAACACTACTGAGCAAAGCGGGAGAGACAAGATTTTACCATGAAAGACTTGTTATAAATTCTAGAGAAGGCTAGAAAAAAATCGTTTTTTTTTAATCATATTTGTCATATAATGATTCTTTTTAATTTATACATTTCTCATCTTCTAGTATTGAAGCTTTACAATGCAAGACCATTTGGTTAAAGCGAAAACAGTAAAATATTCTTACTTGTGCCTTTTCCAGCTTTGGTAAGAGATGTTTTAGATGGTCCCATTTTAGATTCTGGTAGATCCCATGGGTTTTGTGCATCATTTTCAAGCTTTTCTTTTGGTAGTAAAACCTGATGCTTGCCAAGAGCTTCTCAGCACAAAAACTATTCTCAGCATGCAGAAAGGCCCAAAATTTTGAATAGAATGAAGAAAAGTATAGAACATGATTGAGTGAACTCACGATTTAGATATGTAAGTGAAATTGTGAATAAAAAATTGAAGAGTACAGCAAACCCCAACAAAGCAGCAGCTCCTATCCAATACCAGTATGCGTTGGGGTTGATGTTACGCCTCTCAAGTACACCAAGAGCCAAGTTTGGTGAAGAATCTGTACTCTGTAATTCGATATAAACCAAAGGTCAAGATAATAATTTACAATTTAATAAATAACTAAAACACCCCTGTATTATAATCAATGCACCGGCTGTTTATGTTTAATTTACCTCTTGAGTTGGTAGTTTGCTATTCTTACAATTAAATTGCCACAACATTTAATCGTAATTAGATTGGTTGTTTTTCAATTGAAACTTACTATGTTCCATCTGGGATCAAGCATCTCATTCAAAACAAGGGAACTTTGTGCATACACTAGCGGAGAGCACCAATAACCCCATCTCAACCATTTGGGAATGCTATCTGCAGAGAGATTAAAATGTTTGAAAGAGATTAGGTGCTGCAAATCTTTTCCTATTTGATTACCGTGTAACATGAGAAGGATTACGTACTTTTGGTGATAACGAATCCTCCAAGCAGTATAACTGCCAGCAAAGTGAGTGCTCCTCCGGTATTGGATACTGTCGTCGTTCTACAAAGTCCTGCTAAAAATCTGAAAAGAGAAGATGACATCTGATGTAGTAGAAATAGTATGAGGAATTGCCTGAAAAACCTGCATTGTCAGCAACAGTATTAAATGTTAAGATTCTGAAACATCAAATCTCACAAAGATAAACATCCTAAAATTATTTTCAAGTCAGTGGACTATTCTCATGGAACTACCATTTTCCTAAAAGCAAGTTCTAAAATAGGTAAATAATAAATAAAATGAAAACAGAAAATGGTTAAGACTTGAGAGTAGTTTCAGCTATCAATGTTAGTGCAATCTCCAAGCCTACCTAGCAGCTGGAGGAGCAAATCCTATTCCGTAGTAGGTCATGGCAACCCAAACACCTGTTTCCACAAATGACATTGGAATGCTGAGCAACAAGGAGGAAAGAGAGAAAGCCCATGCAGGATATAGCAGAAGGTCTCGTTGTTTATAAAACACGGGTAGTCTGGCAATCGTGAATGGAAGCTCAGTCATGCCACTGAACGTGTTTGTAATCAGGCCAAAAAAGAGAGCCCCAAGGTATAAATTTGCATCTTCCTCATTTCGTTGGTGCATTCGTGTTCTCAAGAATACTGTAGTTGCTACGAATGCTACGAAAATAATCTGCATTATAAAAAGCTTGAATGAGGCCTATTTACGATAAGATTGACTCATTATGGTATAGAGCTTCTGATTGCACATAAAGGCTTACTTGTGAAGTCTTGAATATGTAGATGGGGGCATTGCGTTTGAGAAGCAGCCATTCTTTAGCAAAGCAGACTTTGAAGATCTCCATATTAGAAATTAGGTGTTTACTAAATACCAGAGATTCTTTGTGACTTTTAAGCTTGTCGTATCGTACAGTTAATTTTTTGGAGAGTCTTCTACCTACACGATAACTCTTGTACATATCCGCAAATTCCTTCACAGAGATATAGTTATATGGTTTACTTCTGTCTGCCCAATATTGCTCTTGATCTTTCATTGAAGTCACCTGAAAATCACAGCCCTGTCATTGTACCTATACTTATAGACTTTGACTAATCGTTTAAGATTTTAGAAAAAGAAAGATCCATTCTAGACAAAAGTAAGTTAAAATTAATTATACAAAGATCCCACATTTATGTTTACCTCCTGTAAGAAATCTGCAGCACCCTTTCTCTCGGGGCATCTGAATCCACAGCTTTCAAAAAATTCAAGCACGTGTTTTCTGGCCCCATGGTAGACAACTTGTCCTTCTGAAAGAAGTATTATGTCGTCAAACAATTCATATGTTTCTGGTGCAGGCTGAAGCAGAGACATGACAATAGTTGCATCCATATGGGAACAAAATTGCTGCAGACATTTAACAATTTGATACGTTGTAGAACTGTCCAGCCCTGTGGATATTTCATCCATAAAAAGAGTAGTTTTTGGTCCAACAATTATCTCCCCTACAGTCACACAGAATAACCATTTACAATTTTTTTTAGTCTCAACAAATAAAACTGTGAAAAACAATAACAATTGAGTGTACTATTTAATATCCATACCAGTTGTAAGACGTTTCTTCTGTCCACCTGAAATTCCCCTAATCATTTCATCTCCTGCTATTGTATCTGCACATATATCCAAACCAAGAATCTGTTTCCAAATTGGAGTTAGCTAAGACAGTCTACTATAATTGTCTAGAAAGTGGTATTTCTGTTACAGTGAAAAATTATATAGGCCTTAACATTACGAAAAGGGAAATATGAACTTAAATGATCTTTGGTCATTTGGTCATTAAGAATTCTTTCTCTGTTTGGATTGTGAAGCTAACATTTAGATGTAATGAGTGATAAGTGTACTATTCATTCTCATGAAAGATGGGTTCTTGTGAACCACTATTTATAAAACATAGATCAATAAGTTTGACTCAAAAAATTACATAATTTAAACATAATAGCAATATCATAATTTGACTTGATGTGGAAAATGACTCCTACTTATCAAGAATATTCATGTTTAACTTGGTCAATGAGTTTGATTTGAAAAGTACACAGTTGAATCCTGATAGCAATATCATAATTTGACTTGCTTGGAAAGTATCTCGTACTTATCAATTAATGATCTAAAAGGGCTCTATAATGAATGGTTCATAAGACACAACACTTTCCTAAAGTTTTACAAATGAAATAGCAAGCTAAGTGGGATCAAACAAAAAATTTGACCTGAAAACTGCAATGTTGAATAGTACTAGCAATATTATAATATTATAATTGATGATAACAATTATCCATGCAAATAAATTGTATATTTACTTTTCATGTTTCCATCAACGCAACCTCATGTTGAAAAGTTCACCCACCTTCAGAGCATAATCTGTTTGAAGGCTATTCTCGACATCTTCCACGGATGTTGCCTGCAATCTCAACGTTTGTAGAAGCATTATTAAAGCTAACCTTAAACCTCCTTAAAAAAATATGGAAATGCCCATCAACTTCAGTATGCTAATTTCTTGGATATAACTGTTTAAATATATTTAACATGCACTTGATCAATAGTATTGATAACAAAGACTATGGAAAGAGGATAAGAAAAGCTCACTTTCATGAAAAGATCTACTTCAGCGTCTGGCAAAATTCCAGCTTCTTTCTCCCTTCTATCTAGCTCAGATAGCATTTCTATTCACATATTCAATACAACATAATTATATCTTACATTTGAAAAGATAAAATACAGGGGATTCTAATTTAGGAAATGTCTCATTGTCTAGTTCCATACCATATTTACTGCCAACACCCTGACACTTCGCAGAGAAATTCAATGTCTCTCTAACAGTCATCACCCCAACATGCAGATCATTTTGACTTATGTAGGCAGATGTCTTCTGAGGGACAAACTCGTCCAGTGAATGCCCATTGTAAGTTATGGAACCACTCACCTGTACTTATTATAATTGTGTAAGTAGAAAATCCAAATTTTCTAGTATAATTTTAACTCTTGTAAATTAGGTTGATGACAGAACTTGTTCTGACCTCCAATTCCTTGTCCAATCTTCCTGCCAAAGCTAAAAGTAAAGTTGATTTTCCAGATCCAGGCTGACCTAATAACAAGGTAATTCTGCAACAGAGATATCCGGACTGGTCACAATCGTTGAAATCTGGGTGTAGTACTATCCTGTACATCAGGTTGCAATGTTTTGAAAAATCTTAACTAAAATTTACCTGGATTGTTTTATGATCCCGCTAACATTCTTCAGAATAGTTATTTTTGTCTTTTTAGTCGGTGATAATCCAACCATGCCCAACATGGCCTGCATTCATTCATTGTTCAATCCTAATTTGTTACCTACTAAGCAAATCTTTTCCGAGAGCTAAAGACCATTGATATTTAGAAATCTAGAAGCATGGAAAAAAAATCTGCCTTACAAAAGTTCTTTCTGAATACTAAATAAGCATTTATCTAAGTTTTCGGGACAGGGATGGCAAGGGATGAGAAGGACGGATTTAAAGGATGTCAAATTTTAGTTTTTTTTTTTTTGGTCAATTTTGAGGATGGTAAGGGGATGGATATATAAATATATGGAAAATTAAAAATATATAACATAATTTGAAACTTTCAAATGAAAATATGGATAGGGGAAAACACTCAGTAGTCGTTTAGGCTAATTTTGCGCACCTAGAACTTCTAAACCATAAGTCGGATTTTGCTGATTTTTTTCGGTGTACCTCCGTAGGTGAGTGAAGTGCTTAAAGCTAAGGTTTCGGCTTTTGGGTATTCACGGATCTCTCTCTGTAGGGATCATGGAGCGCAAAGTGGTCCAAAAGAGTCATTTCAAAACGCTCGCCCGATACCCTATGTTCTTATTCCAATAGTCGTTTTACTAAAAAATGTCAGTACTTGTGGCCAAATGTCTTAGTAGTCATTACAAAATATCCCAATAGTGGTGCACAAATGGGCCAATTACCAACCAAAAAAGGTAAAAAATGATCGGCTATTAGTACATGTGTGATCGATCGACTATTGGTACATGTGTTTTTCATTTTTGGGGCTCCTTTAGTATCAGTAATTAGGGGTATCTATGACAAAATTATAACAGTTATCAGACCCCTCTCGGTAATTGGGTCTTTCCCCTATATATATTATATTTATATAAAAACATGGATAAAGTATGCATATATACATTATAGAATCTTAATATATAATATTTGTGTTCAGGAATCAGAATTCATTGTCAATATTCAATATGCATTTATAATTCAAAATTTATTATCAAAACATTAACAATAAATAATAATTAATAGGTGATCTCACTAAACTATTTACACGTCATCATGCAACAACTGTGTGCAATCATATGCCTTTTGTTTGGCAAAAATGTTTACAACTATATTCTCTTATTCCACAAGAGTATGCTTTCATTCCACAGCTTTCCGCTGTCTTAAGCTGCATGCTTTCATTCTATAGCTGTATGCAGTCATACTTTTGTTCATTCTACATCTACAGCTCTATGTAGTTGCATGTTAGCCCTTTCTTTAAAAAAATAATATATATTTCTATACTCTTATTCTAGAGTTGTATGCCTTTTTTTTTCTAAGGATAGTAATCTGGTTCATTTTAGTTTTACAATTGACTTGCTCATTCTACTGTTATATGCAGTCCAAAAAAATTCATCGTCAATGCTCAGAAAGAAAATGTTTAAGAAAATGTTTTTACTATAATTTAAGTGAGTTTTTTAATTTTAAATGGCTGCCTACCTGGGAATGGCCTGATGTCCCTAAAACTGGGCAGCACCATTGTAATAGCCCTATCTGTAATAAATATACATTAACTATATGAATTAAACATTAATAATTGAATATATAGATAATTGAATAATAATAATTATCAATTAATAAATATATATTCATAATTAATTAATTAGCATTAGTTAACAAGTTAATTATCATTCTTAATCAATAAATGTAAGAAATTAGATGTCGAATCAATAATAGATAGACACTATTATATGTAACAAGATTAGAGCAAAGAAGCAATTATAGTAGTTGAAAGGGTGATTCTTGAACTAATACCAATGTCCCAGAAGGAAATTCTGACGTGGCTAGTAAACAGTTGATTGATTTTTTTAAGACTGAATATTGATATTTTTTAAGATTGAATATTGATATTTTTTAAGACTGAATATAGAAACGGACAAAGGGAGATCAAACGATACTATGATTACTGTCCGAACTGATGGAGGTCGGTGATTCAAATAAATCTAGTCATCGAGCCATTATCGTTGACAACAACCAACATCACTCTCTAGCAATTATTTATGACAGCGACCACTTAAGAAAACACGTCCACGACATCAATACAAATAATACTGGTGAATATATTCCAGTCAGTCAGTGTGGAAGATATGTAAGACAAGTGATTTCGATTAAATATGTAGATGATGAAGAATAAATGTTGAAAATTTTGTGAAAATTTATTGTGTTTTTTCGTTTTTTGAAATTTGATCAATGGTGCATTTTATATGAAGGATAGCCGCACTTTATGAAGACTGTCCTTTGATGAATATATAAAAGCTTGATGAAGTGGACGAAAAGGGGGGCATTAAAAAAAAACAGAGGACGAAAGTATTACTGTCAGGCAATACTATCAAGATATATATATATATTCTTTAATCAGTCAGGCATCATCAGTATAAGACGGAGCATAAGCTATAGTGATTATAAATATTAAATTCTATAACATGTATGTACAGAAATCTGAAAACTCTCTTAAATAATAAGTAAGCATAATTAATATATGTACCATAAGATATACATGTTAAAAATATGTGTTTACTTTTAGTATCGAAGGGGGATCAGAGATGCATTCAGGGAGAGGCTCGTGTAAACCCAGCCAATTGGTTGTTTCCAAGATAGGGTAGGGATCAGCGACCCTGAGCGCCTTGCGAGCATAATCCCAAGAAAGGCTAAAGGGTTTGGACCTGTAACCTTTGAAGAAAAATCTATTGAGATTAGTATCTAAGCAACCTGGTTACATTCTAAACATCCTTCTCAAACTAGGGTAATAATAAGATTAGCATGTACATAATGGTCATGAATAGTAAGATCTCTAATTTGTTAATAAATACATATGGTTTCCTTGCATTATAATAGTATGAATTAAATCAACATATCTTAAGCAATTCTGTACTAAGTATATTTAATATAGAGCAATTTATGTTTAAACTGGTCTAAACTTATCAGGGGATATTACAACCATCCTCAAGTTTTCCAATAGGGGGATTGTGTTTTTAGACTCAGCATGCGGCCCTTTATAATGCTGGTTTTATTGAAAAACAATTAAAATAAAATTATATACCAAAATTTTCTGTGGAAGTGTTCAATATTTTAGTTTCTACGTCTCTTGATGAATATGTGATTTAATGTTATGATGGTTGTGGTGGTGGTGTTCTTGTCATTAATGTTCAAACCATACTAAGAAAGACGCTATTCTTGAATGTTAAAATGGGTATGAAGTTCTCCATTCATGACCTCCCTTATTTAGTGAAAATACAAATATTAAATTGAAAAACATAACAAAAATCTAAATGCTATCACTAACTGATTTACAAACCACCATATTTTAAAATATTATATTATTTTAATTTTAATATAAAATAAATAAATATTCTTTAAAAAATAAAGTGGATTAAGTTAACTAAAATGTGGCTTACCTCCAAGAAGTTCTTGGCCGAGTTCAGAAGTGTGGGAAGTGCTCTTCCACCAACTAGGCACTCAGCGTTTACTGACAGATTTTCGAACCGAACTTCTACTGTTGGGATCCTCATCCCAACTCTGTACATCACCAGAGGCATTTGTTAATCAGAAATGCATCGGCAATCTAAAAAGTAGTTAGCAATCGAACTGAAGATCGCTGATAATTAGAGTTAGCAATAAGAACAGTGTCCACTTCCAAATGAGATACATATATAACTCATCTTATGTAGTAATAAGTGTCTTTAGACAGTATAGTGCATAACAATGGATAATGAAGAAGACCAAATGCATGGATAAATTAAGTGTTTATTGAGTATTATGGAAAAGATCTAGTGGTTGAGCACCTTAATTTAGAGCTTTTTAAAATGCTACGTAGGAAAATTTTAAATCATTCCTAATTTTTTACACCAGCTTACTTGGCCAGTCCCCTCCTTATGACTAAAGTTCAGGGCTACCTATCAAATATGATGCCACATCAACATTATTTTTACCAAGGTGTCCAAAAAGACTAAAAAAGGTGAAACGGATACTTGTACACAAAGTAATGTTTTATCACTGCAATATTGTCAAAAATATTGGACATTAAATCAACAAGTACTATCACAACTATTGGAATGCGCTCAACTACTCAATCCTTCCTTCTAGCACTGACCAATAAATACCCAATCAAAATAAATTTCATTCATAACTGTTTCTAAACATTACAACTACTACTGTACATATACATGCTAGATTTGTTTCTGCAAAAATTTTGTATGTTTTTTGAATCAATATTTCAGACTTTTCCTCTTCTTCAAATTGCCCAATACAATCTGAAACATTCCTTCAAAATCTTACACAATTTTCTTCGAAAACAATTCTTGCACATACGACATGGAGTGTAAAACCCACTGTACATGTAAAGTTTTCCTGAAAAACCCACCTATCAATACGAGCTCTCAATTTCCTCAAGAACTGATCGTTGTCTTCTTCAACCACTTTGAAAACCTTCTCAATAAACTTTTTTCTTTCATTGACTCCCAAGTACCGAACATCGACTTCCCTGAAAATTTCCCCTTCATCATCATCACTGAAACTCTGAAACATTATACCAGTTCTCAAACGGCTAAATGCTGGCAGCTGCTCAATGGCTGCCATTCTCAAGGCGGCTTCATCATCCTCCACTTCTCGCATCTCAAATGGACTTGATATCGCAGAAATACTTGGACTTGCCTTTCCCCACATTCTGCTATTTGGGCTTCTCATTGCCCTAATATCTAAACCTGCCATCTCTCTGAATTCTCGCTGAATTCAAACACTCTGTATACAATCTAATCAATCATCTTTCTTCTTCATCAAATTATTAAAAATCAGATTAACAGATGAATGAATGAATATCAATTCTCTTATTATATAGAGATCTTCGATACGTAAGACTTCTTAACACACTGGTAGTTTTATGCATCGAAAAAATAAACAATCACGAGGAAATCTGTTAATCTTATCACAGCACTTGTTTTATTTCCGGAGACATGTTTGTGATCTCCGTCAGACAGGCTAGAAAATTTCACTGATATTTTTGTATTTTTTCCCCGTCACCTCAATAAAATATGTATAATATAAATCAAAATTGTTGTATTCATAACAAAATATGAGTTCACGACCACCTTTCTAAGTAATAAACGAGATTTGTAAGTATTTGTACTTGGTTTGGGGACTATAAATTGATTAGTTATGTAGTAGTTTTATTTTCTCAAAGGTATGCTAAAAAAAAAAAAAGGTTTATTTTTTGGTAGCTTTATTAGTTTTAAATGTAATGTTGACTAAAATATGGCCAAAAGATTCTTTTTATCCAAATTTTCTAATTTCCAACATATAATGTTATTTTTAAGTATGTTTCCTTTTTAAAAAATATACTTATTATGTTTGAAAGGAACTAATGGTGTAGAATACCCTTTATACACTAAACTTCGAGTAGATGTTATGTAAAAATAATAATTCTTACAATTATAGAAAAAAGTACACAAAAAAATCATACCATAACACACAAGTGTACCAAGGAAAAAGTTCTTTTTGGAGAATAATGTTACATGTTCCAAAACATGAATCATTTGTATAATCAATATCAAAGGTCACAATACAACATTTAGAGGCATGCCCTTACAAGAGTATTGTTGGTGTATGTTTCAATTGTGTCCCTAATTTTTTATGAAAGTAGAGGCCCCTTGTTTGGATTTTGTGTTTGTCTTTTTTGGTGCCTTGGTTCTTTGTTTGATCCCTTACTAATAATTGATCTGAGATCACCTTTAAAAGGTCATTTTTGTGTGTTTTGTTTTAGTGTTTTGTTTTAGTGTTTTTGTTCTACCCCTTCCTAATACCTTGTTAGAAGCCCATCATGAAGTTGGCCATACTTCAAGGGATTGAACCAAGAAACTATCCAACAAGAGAATGTTGCAACTTGAACAATGGGATCGAAATGAAATGCTTGACAGGAACTTGCAATGCTTTGATATGAATTGATATGATACAACGTACACATGAGCCTTCCTTATATAGGCAAGGTGGTCAAGTAGTTACAAGTACCCTTGCTACAAATATTAAATGCATGATGTAATATAATAAATGCCTAAAGAAAATATGAAATGGTGAAATATTATCAATCTTCTAGAATGACACCTAGTATAACTAACTTGATCCTATGAGCAATATTAAATGATAAGTTAGAAAATTAACTTTATGATAACTAACTTATGTCAACTAATCCTAAGTAAGCTTAACATGTAAATGATGTTCACGTGTAAATTATATTTACACTAACACCCCCGCTTAGACACAACTTAGGGAGAAAAATTATTATGCAAATGATGCAAGGCTAGTATGAAAATGCAATATGAAATAAGTCCCAACAACTAGACTTATAGTTTTAAGCAGAATGAGAAGTTGGATGAGTTATTGATGTTGTCATTGATGTCACCATGTTTTTTTTTTCATTAGTGACTGATTGTTGTAGATATTCTTGAGTTTTCTTTGTAGTGTTGTTGAAGTATATGCTCTACATTTCTCCTATATTACAAATCTATTGATAAGGTTTGGATATGTTGTTAAGCAGTGTTTAGAGATATTGGACTCGAGAATTTCTGCTTTGGATCGCAATTTAGAGGAATTGATATTCATCAGTATTTGACAGTGTTTCACAAAGTTTCCTATGAGAAATGCATGCTCCACATTTCTCCACTTGTTGGTTTCTGGAGTTGAGGATTTGGAATTGCGCTTATGATGATCGTATCTTCATTCAATTTTTTTGGTGCAATATTTTGTGTTTCGGATGCGTGTGTTCAAGGTCCGATGGTGTTTACTCTAGTTTTGGCCGACCTTGAGTGTTTACACTTTCACATAAAAAGCTCTGGTGAATGTAAATTGTAGAGTAATGTGTATGTTGTATATTTTTCTCTTAGTTAAGATGTGATGTGGTCCACTTTTTATTTCTCCATCTCGTGAATTTTTAAGTGTTGACCTAATTTGAATTATGTTCGGTTAAGATACTTAGCCGACCTTGGAAGGTTTTTGCAAGTATGAGGATGGTATGCATGAAGGATAAATTGTTGAAGAATTATGTGTGATGAGGATTTGTGAAAGGGAATCTATCTCCCTATATGCGTTGATATGAGTTGTTGTGAAGTATTGTGACATGCAATATATGGAGGCATGGTTGGGTTATAAGCCTTCATTGAGACATCTTAGATTTTTTGGTTGTCAGGCATATGCATGTGTGTCAAAGGAGAAGCGAACAAATTTAGAGAACAAGGTTGTGAATTATATGTTCATTGGTTATAGTCATGGTGTGAAATGATACAAACTTTGGGACCCTATTGCACAAAAGGTAATACATGGTAGTGTTGAAAATGAGATAAGTAACTGAGAGGGGAGGGGTGAATCAGTTACTCCAAAACAAATCCCTTGTCCCTTAGATGTCTTAAACGATATAACACTGTTACTCAGTCAATTAAGATATTCTTCTATAACTCGGGTGTCAAAGCAATCTTTATGATATCCAATGCAATTATACTTTAGTGATTAAGTGCAGAAACATAAAGCATGAAACAAATAACATATACATAGGTGACACCAAGATTTAACATGGAAACCCAATATGGGAAAAACCACCAATGTAACTAGTTACTATTTTTCACTCTTTTGAAGTGAGCCCTGTTAGGAGCCAACACTGTTAAAGGATACAAAACACACTGTTAGGTGTGACCTTGTTAGAGGATTTAAATCACCCTATGAGGAGTGGCCTTGTTAGAGGTCTTCAACCTTCAACATAGAAATTCTACCTTGTGAGAGGATTTACAAAAAACACTGTTAAGTCTACTCTGTTAAGAGATTTGAGATCACTGCTACAATTGTTAAAAAGTAACAATGAATTGACCTGTATGTGTAAGCAATTGTCTTTGCTGATTCAGATCTCTGTTCTGATTATAACTGGATCCTTGCTGATCAAATATTCTATTGCAACTCCCAGTGTTCTGTACTCAATCAGAATCCCATCTGATTTCACCTTCACTCTTCATATCACAGAATTCTACACTTCTGCTTGTCTTCAACTTTTCACTCACACTCTCATTCAATCCAAACTTGACCTTTCATATATATGATAAGCCCTGTCAAGTTGGCTTGAATATACTTCTAAATAAGTAATAAATCACAATTCAGTCGGCCTCATATAACCAATTAATTATAGAATGTAAACCATTGTTAGTCAGTTGACACTGAATAATCAACTCGGTTAACGCTGAGTTTCTTTAATGCCCAACCATGACTGAAATGCCTAAGTGACTGAGAGGAACCTCCTTACAACAATATGGTGAGAATGTGCGAAATAACAGAATATATAGCAATAGCAGAACTTAGAATGAATCTATTGATCGCGGGCCACTTTGAGGGGGTAACCTCCTTTGAGCAAGCTCAATACAATAAATTAATCGGTGTCCATCAAAGGCCTCAACCTACTCTTATATACTAAGTACGATCTAGAAAAGTAATACTACTTATGCATGTGGGATAATAAAATATACTCACGGGATGACTTACAAAGCATATGTTTCCAACAACACTACACTAACAAAATAAACAGAAGGAACACACAGGTTCCTAACATCCCCTCTCTCTAAGAAAAAAGCTTTGTCCTCAAAGCTTAAGGTGTGGAAATTGTTGTTGAATCTGAAGAAGGGTTTCCCAGGTAGCATCCTCTGGTTGCATGCCATGCCACTGAATCAAGACCTCAGAGATGGAGCGAGAGCGAAGCTGACGAGTGCGCTGGTCAAGGATTGCCTCCAGCTCCAGGATAATGGATCCTTCTTTATCCATTTCAAGGAGAGCAGTTTGTGCTCTGACGTTGGTACCAAGAACTTGCTTTAGACAAGAAACGTGAAATAATGGATGCATGCAGGAAGGAGGAAGTTCCAGTTTATAAGAAATTGAACCAATCTTCTGCAGAACCTTATAAGGCCCATAAAATTTTGGGGCCAGCTTATGATGCCCTTTAAGATTTAGGGAGGATTTCTTGTATGGCTGTAGACGAAGAAAAACCATATCCCCAACTTGAAATGAGTGCTCAGAACGGTGTTGATCTGCTTGTTGTTTCATTCGATTACGGGCCATGTGAAGATTATCCTGTAAGGTGCAAAGAATTTGATCCCTGGTGCGGAGAACTATGTCAACTGCCTGGACTGGTGAGCTGCTGGGAGTGTAGGGAAGGAGCACTAGAGGTGCCTGACCATAGAATGCTTCATATGGAGTCATTTTAGAGGTAGTGTGGTAAGAGGTATTGTACCACCATTCAGTTAAAGGAAGCCACTTGGCCCACTGATGTTGCTGTTTGGAAGTGAAGCAGCGAAGATAAGTTTCCAAGCATTTGTTGACAATTTCAGTCTGGCCATCGGTTTGTGGGTGATAGCCCAAACTCATCTTTAGTTTGGTACCAGTTTGCTGAAACAGTTCAGTCCAAAAATGACTGGTAAAAGTTGCATCATGATCTGAGACAATGGAAGAAGGGAGGCCATGAAGATGGAAGATCTGGTCCATGAAGATTTGTGCAACTAAGGAGGTAGTATAGGGTTGGCTGAGGGCACAAAAATGACTATATTTAGAGAGACGATCAACCACAACCAAGATCACTATCTTTCCGCCTGATTTAGGAAGCCCTTCAATGAAAGCCATAGAAATATCAGTCCAAATCCGTATAGGGATGGGCAATGGTTCTAGCAAGCCAGGAAGGAGGGTCGTTTCACCCTTGTGGCATTGGCAGGTATCACATTCAGCCACCATCTATTGAATCATCTATTTCATTCCTTTCCAAAAGAAGTTTCGCCTTGACCGCTCATAAGTTTTGAGGAATCCCGAGTGCCCTACCAAAGGAGAAGCATGGAGTTCATAAAAAATAGCCTGTTGCAGATCTAGGTTCTGAGGAAGCACTAGACGACCCTTGTATTGGAGAGAAGCACCATCCCAAGAGTAATGTGGTACAGAAGAAGGATTATTGGCTAGCTGGTGAATGATTTGAGATAAAGAAGAGTCACTGACATAGCCCTGCTAAACAGATGCTAACCAATTGGGAATTGGCATAGAAATAGCTGAAAGGGAAGCTTGATCGTCAAATGCGCGAGAAAGAGCATCTGCCATAATATTGTCCTTACCCTTCTTGTAGGTGATCTCATAATCATACCCCATGAGTTTGCTGACCCATTTTTGTTGTGTAGGGGAGGATACCCGTTGTTCCAAGAAGTATTTCAGACTTTGGTGATCTGTCCTGATGCAAAAATGACTCCCTAGGAGGTATGGCTGCCACTTCTATACAGCATGCAAAATGGCCATCATTTCTTTTCCATAAGTAGAGAGGGCTAGATTCTTACCAGAAAGGGCTTTGCTAGTGAATGCAATAGGATGGTCATCTTGAAGGAGAACATCACCCAATCCATTGCCGCAAGCATCACTCTCAATAGTGAAGGACTTGGAAAAATATGGCATAGCGAGAACAGGTATACTGCACATAGCCTGTTTCAGTTGTTCAAACGCATTCTCAGCAACATGGGTCCAGGAAAAGGCATCCTTTTTTAACAGAGCTGTCAATGGTGCTGCAATTTTCCCATAATTCTTGACAAACTTGCGGTAATAGCCAGTCAGCCCCAAAAAACCCCGAAGGCT
>MU224443.1:265824-284448 GCA_018584345.1 Thuja plicata
GCTTTTGCTGAACACAGCGATGGCCCCGGGACCATTTCTCATCACAATTATAACAAAGCCCTTTTTCTCGCCTGGCCCGCATCTCTGTTTCAGACAAGTGCTTGATAGGAGTAGTTCTGGGAGCTGGCGTGACTTGACGGTTGTGACAACCCGTATTTCTGAATGGAACAAAATTGGATCTGGAACGTTGTAGAGCACTAATCTTATCTTCCGCTAACTTAGCCAACCCAAGGGCTTCCATCATAGTAGTGGGTCGAAACATTTTGACTTCCGAGCGAAGTGCATCCTTCAGACCACTGACAAAACAACTGCAAAAGAATTCATTAGACAATCCCTCTGTGTGATTAGCTAATTTTTCAAACTCTATCTGGTATTCTCTTACAGTGCCTGTTTGGCGCAGTTTAGTGAGTGCTGTTGTGAAGTCATCAAAAGCACTAGGGCCAAAGCGCTCCAAAAGGAGTGTGCACAATTCTGTCCATGTTGGGTCTACATTAGCCTTGATGTACCAACGGAACCATTGAAGAGCTTCATGTTCCAAATGAAAAGATGCAAGCGGGACTTTGTTGTTATCCAAAGTATTATGCAAGCTGAAATACTGCTTTGCCCTATAAATCCATCCAGTCGGATCAGTACCATCGAAGCGTAGAAAATCCAGCTTCGGTCCATGAAAATTTCCAGAAGAGAACCCAGCATCTCCAGAATGGTTTCGGTTCATGGCTGAATGCTGAAGGTTGAGACCGAGAATTTTGTCATCCAAATTTTGAAGTTTGGTTTTGAGGGATGCAATTTCCTCTTCCATGATTTTTGCTCCTGTACGTGTAACAACCATAAAGTAGTTTTTTTTTTGTTTTTTTTTTGGAAACTGGTAGAAAATGAGAAACATAAACTTTTTCAGTTAGGGCAAACTTGGATTTGGGCGAAACTCATATGGGAAATGGGTGTTTGACAAGTGGTTGGAGACTTTCTGAGGAAACGGGAAAATGAAAAATGAGGGTTCGGGGTTGGGGAGGCGGAATAAGGCAAGCAAAGCAAGAGGGACAAAGGAGCAGAATGAGGAATTGAATCTTATGGCTCAGTTTGGTGGCGATTGGATGAGAAGCGAAAAAGATAGGGAAGACCCTAAAATTTGATAAATGAGGGATTTAGGGCTTCGATATGTAGAATTTGGGGTTGGGTCATCAAGGAAGGAAGTATGCGGAATGGTATTTCAGGTGTTTGACATAATTTCCACCCAGCGAGCCCAAGAAAGTGCTCTAATACCATATGAGAGGAACCTCCTTACAGCGATATGGTGAGAATGCACAAAATAGCAGATTATAGAGCAATAGAAGAACTCAGAATGAATCTATTGATCGCGGGCCACTTCGAGGGGGTAACCTCCTTTGAGCAAGCTCAATACAATAAATTCGTCGATGCCCATCCAAGGCCTCAACCTACTCTTATATACTAAGTACAATCTAGAAAAGTAATACTACCTATGCATGTGGGATAATAAAATATACTCACAGGACGACTTACAAAGCATATGCGTCCAACAACACTACACTAACAAATAAACAGAAGGAACACACAGGTTCCTAACATTTTCCTTGTAGATCTTGTAGTTCTTGAAATCTTTCTTGTCTTTGTACTTGTTGAACTTTTTCTCATCTTTGTCTTCTTTGTTCGGACACTTGGCAGCAATGTGACCAACCTCATTGCATGAAAAGCAAATCAATGGCATCCTTCGTTTGTATTTTCCTTTGGCATCTCTCCTTGCAAGTAATGCTTCAATGATATCTAGATCTTCATCATCAGATTCATCATCACTATCACTTTCAATCTGCTTCCTTTTTGAGTATCTATCCTTCTTACCAAGGTTTAATTTAGCTTTGAATGCAGACTCAAAATTGCTAAAGCTAGGAGAATAATTGTCAAAGTTGTAAGCCTTCCAACTAATGTATCCAGAGTTATATCCTTATTGCACCTCATCTCTTGAATATCTGAAACTCTAATAGCATAGATAGGAAGTAAAGTTCTTAATACCTTGCTAACCATTATTGTATCTTCAATTATTCCTCCTGCAGCTCTGATGGGACTCACAATCTTCTTGATTCTTTCACTATATCTTGTAATGTCTTCTCCTTTCATTTTCATCTAATCAAATTGTCCTCTGAGACTTTCTGCTTTGGCTCTCTTTACATTTGCATCTCCTCCATGAATGTCCTATAATTTCTTCCACATATCATAGGCTGTAGGGCAATCCTTGACTTCATCAAATTTCAAGCAGCTAAGTGAAGAAGCTATATCAATCATCATTATGTTATGAAGCTTCAGTTCCATCATATGTTCCACAGTCATAGTTGTTGTTGGTTCCACATATTTTCTGTCCAAAAATTCTGAACCAGCATCTCCAATAGTAGATAGATGTAGCTTCATCAGCTCTTGCCACGCAAGGAAGTTGTCTTTGTTTATCTTTGGGATCTCCCTTCTGTAAGACATCTCTGATCTTTAGCTTAGGCCTTGAAACCTTCTCTGAAAGCACTTGAAGCTCTGATACCAATTGTTGGAAATGAGATAAGTAACTGAGAGGGGAGGGGTGAATTAGTTACTCCAAAACAAATATCTTGTCCCTTAGATGTCTTAAACAATATAACATTGTTACTCGGTCAATTAAGATATTCTTTTGTAACTTGGGTGTCAAAGCAATCTTTATGATATCCAGTGCAATTATACTTTAGTGATTAAGTGCAAAAACATAAAGCATGAAACAAATAACATATACACAGGTGACACCAAGATTTAACGTGGAAACCCAATATGGGAAAAACCACCAATGTAACTAGTTATTATTTTTCACTCTTTTGAAGTGAGCCCTGTTAGGAGCCAACCCTGTTACAGGTTACAAAACACACTGTTAGGTGTGACCCTGTTAGAGGATTTAAATCACCCTGTGAGGAGTGGCCTTGTTAGAGGTCTTCAACACTTCAACATAGAAATGTTATCTTGTGAGAGGATTTACAAAAAGATTGTTAAGTCTACTTTGTTAAGAGATTTGAGATCACTGCTACAATTGTTAGAAAGTAACAATGACTTGACCTGTATGTGTAAGCAACTATCTTTGCTAATTCAAATCTTTATTCTAATTATAACTAGATCCTTGCTGATCAAATATTATATTGCAGCTCCGAGTGTTTTGTACTCAATCAGAATCCCATCTGATTTCGCCTTCACTCTTCATATCACAAAATTCCACACTTCTGCTTGTCTTCAAATTTTCACTCACACTCTCATTCAATCCAAACTTGACCTTTCATATATATGATAATCCATGTCAAGTCAGCTTGAATATACTTCTAAATAAGTAATAAATCATAATTAAGTCATCCTCATATAACCAATTAATTATAGAATCTAAACCATTGTTAGTCGGCTGACACTGAATAATCAACTTGGTTAACACTGAGTTTCTTTAATGCCCGACCACGACTAAAATGCCCAAGTGACTCAGTCAACACTGAACATCTTCAATACCCGACTGATCTCGGTCAACACTAAAAAACTCTTTCCATTCACCAACCGTGCTCAGTCTTAATGTAGATGTGTGTGTAACATCACTAGATAAGTGTATATACATGTGTAACATCAATGACAATACACAATTGAATAATTGTCTTCAACAGGTAGAAGTGTGTTATTTTTAGAGAAACTAGTCATGTTATACTATATCCTGAATAAACTGATAAGGAATATGTGATTCAACTACCTTCTACGACTGAAAAAGTTGAATCAAGGCCCCAAGGTAGACAAGGAGTTATGGAGAGCTCATCTAGCTCTAAATCTTTATAAGAGGAGGAAGAACCTCCAACTCAACTTGTTCAAAGGTCTACAAGGTGCAGACAACCACCTAAAAGGTATTATCTTGATGATTGGAGATTCATTTTTTCTTTGAATACTGGCATGGATGAACTGGATTTGTAGAAGAGGCATTAGGTCTGAATTATGCAAAAACCTTAAAATTTTCTATGGATGAAGAGATGACGGCTTTGAAAAATAATGATACATGGGATCTTGTATCATTTCCTAAAGGACAAAAAATTGTTGGTTGCAAATGGGTGCTCAAGAAAAAGATTGGTTCATATCGAATTAGCATTGAGAAGTATAAAGAAAGGTTGGTCGCGAAAGGCTACTCTCAAGTTGAGGGTGTCGAATACGGTGAGATATTCTCTCCTATTGCAAAAATGACATGTATTAAAAAAAAATATTGTTACTTATGATTTAGTGGTTGAGAAAATAGATGTGAAAATTGCTTTCCTTCATGATGATTTGGAGGAGGATATTTACATGACACCACCATAGCACCACTATGTGGTAAAAGGTAAAAGTAATTCAATTTACAAATTGAAGAAATATTTATACGGCCTCAAGCAGAGTCCTACAAGCTATGATGTGGTACCAAAACTTGGATACATATGTCTTGAGTTTGGGATTTGAGAATTCTAAATTAGATCATTGTGTTTATTATAAATCTGATGGTGGCCATTTCCTGTACTTTGCATTATATGTTGATGATATATTATTCGTTGGTAAAGACAAAGGTATGATTATAGAACTTAAATCTCAGCTAGCTGCTAAATTTGAAATGAAAGATCTTGGTGCAACTATACATATTCTTGGAATGGAAATCAGAAGAGATAAAGTTAACAGAATGTTATGGCTAGGCCAGAATAAGTGTGTGAATTCAGTTTTACAAAGGTTCGACATGCAAGATTGTAGACCATCATGTATTCCTTTTACAATTGGAATGAAGTTGTATGTTTCATATTGTCCTACATCTCCATTAGAGATGGAAGATGTGAGAAAACTACCTTAATAGAATTATGTTGGAAGTTTGATGTATTTTATAGTTTGTACTAGACCAAACCTTGCCCAAGCAGAGATATTTATTTCCACATATATGTCTAGTTCTGGTAGAGTTCATTAGGATGCAATTAAAAGGTTCTTCAAATATTTGAAGAGTACCTTAGAGTATTATTTGTGTTATCATGGCAATATAATAGGACACAAAATTTCCCTTGATATTTGTGGTAATGCGGATTCAAATTGGGTAGGTGACATTAATAGAAAAAGATCCACCAGTGCTTATGTGTTTACATTATTTGGTGGTGCAATTAGTTGGATGAGTAAGTGACGGGTTGTGATTGCTTTGTCCACTATAGAACTTGAGTATATGGTGGCTACTCATGCTTTTAAAGAAGTCATTTAGGTTAAGAGACTAATTTTAGATATTGGAATACAACAAAGAGAAATAACAATTCATTATGATAGTTAGAGTGTGATCTATCTAGAAATGAACCCAACTTTTCATTCTAGGACCAAGCACATGGATGTTCAGTATCATTGTGTTAGAGATATGGTCAAGGATGGTAGGTGAAGCTAGTTAAGGTAGAGACATTGATGAATGTTGCAGTTTCATTAACTAAGACTATGAACACAGAGAAGTTCAAATGGTATTTAAAGTCTATGGGCCTCATGGCCCCTAGCAATTATACTATGGTCTAAATATTGCCTTTGCTCTTGAAAGGTGTTCAACAAGTGGGAGATTGTTAGGAAAATATGTCTTAACCTTGCATTTACATGTGGTTACTATTTTTAGTAGGTTTTTTCATTTGAGCACAAATTTTTCCTATTCTTTCCTAGAAGGTTTGAATGGGCTAGATAAGCATAATCATAAATATTTATTGCAAGATCATTTCCAATTTTGAAGATATGAATGTTTTTGTTTTTGGAGATTGCAAAAAAAATCAAATTCAATTCTGAAGGCTTTAGAGGCTTTGAAATGGCCCAAAAATGCAGGTAAACAATGTAGCGGTTTATAAGGTGATAGAGCACATCACAAGCTTTCTGGCGCTTCAAACGGTTTGTCAATCAGACATGTGATTCGAGAGTTATGGCCTCCAAAAGTTGTGTCTCCCAAAATAAGAAATGTAGAAACGTGTTGAACACATAAATGAGTTATAAAAGGAAGTTATATGTGTTGGTGTGTGTATTGTTACATCATAGGGCATCTTTGATTGGAGATAATCTGGGCACTACTTTATAAGTGATTTTTAGCCCATAGTTTTGTAATATCGTTTAACAATTTCTTATATTGTATCTCCTATATATTAGGTGTGTGCGATGGAGTCTGTGTGTAAGAGTCTTGTAGCTATCCAGTTACCTCTGAATCTTTGGTCTGTGATACTCCTAGGAGAAGTTTTCTTTGCAAGTATATTGTAATTTATCATTTATTTATGAATAATATATTGGGCGACTTTTGGAGTGTGAGTTTTTTAGATCCTGAAAGCGTTTCCCCACTTAAATCACTATGTTATGGTATGCATGGTATTTGTGTTATTTATGTTAATTTTTTGAAACTTTTGTAAAGATCTGAGAAAGTTTTTATAATACCCTCTTGATAGGGAGGCTCCTGCCTTAGAGCCACTTGACTTTTTTTAGGCCACCTTCTAGACCTTCAAGGGTTTTACTTCTCAACCCCAACCTAGGAGAACACTCCTTGTTTGCTTCTCCCAATCCCTAGGGCCCCTCTACCAAAGGTAAATCCAACTCTTCCTTAAACCTACTAGGGTAAGTTCACTCAAATCCACTCTAAGCACTTGTCAGCCATATTGAAAGATTGTATTGGCTCCAATTCATCTTATTTTGATCCATCTTGAGGTTCTTTTCCCATGGTTCAATCACCCTTTTCAATTGAGTTCAAGAATCACTGGTTCTAAGGGCTAGTAGCCCTATTAGCCCTAATTAGGCCCCTAAAGTTTTAATAACTTTCAAAAATTTCAAAGGAGCCCCCAAACCAATCACTGATCCTAACACCCTTTTGGAAAACTTACAATATTTTTAGGGTTTTGGGTCACCAAGGTGACTGTACAGTACCTTTTCCAAACTAGGTCAATCTCCTTAAAAATAGGGCTAGTTGCATTCTCTTAAGGCATTTGTTGATGAAATGGATTCATCAACTCCTGATACTAGTTCTAGGGATTCTTCAACACCCTCACAACATCCTCTAATCATTAGATCCTTCAGTCCAATCCAATCCTATCTTCAATCACTGACTGTCACCAAATTGCTCCTAGTCGGGTACACAGTGTCTCACCTAGGGCAAGCTCCCAAAATTAGCAAACGACACCTCCTGCAACTATACAAAAAGGAAAATAATACAAAATGGTTCCACCTTACATCCTCCATGGTCCATCAATATCCCATGGTGGGAAGTCATTGTGGAACCATATTTACACAGATAAACCCTTACACTGGCAATGAACAGTCCAGGAAGGATTTTATTTTATTCAAGAACACAAAACTATACAAGAAATAAAAATAAATAGTTGCATAGTAAGGAAACAAGAATATGCAACTACTCTACACATTAAAACAAATTATTCAATCCATGTTCAAGGTTTTCTAACTGAATCTTGCAAAACTGTGCACAATATAGTAAACTGTCGCCAACTCCTTGGGAAATCAACCAAAATTTGTCCAACCTCCATAAAATCATTGGAAAACCCTTATATAGGTCCCTTGGACTCATAACAACCAACTAATCTAACCCATAACTGCAATTATGGCATTTTGCATTTTTTTGTCCAAATGTTGTCGAGCAACATTTGAAAGTTGTAAAAGTTGCTCAAGCAACTTTTTACAACTTTTACATCTTTTACAATTTCATAGCCTTGACCCAATTAATGGGTGCCACAAGGCTTCTAACCTCACCCTAGACCTAATTACACTTTAAATAGGTCCATCTAAGCACTCTAGGTGTCATTTCCACATATTGCCCTATTTTGGCTTCTACAACATAAATGGGGTCTCTTGGACCAATTTGACCACAACAAAAACACCACACTACAAAAACAACCTAACACAACCTTATTTATATACATGACCCTAAATAGGTATTTCACATCAAAATGTAAGGGTTATCCAATCCTAACCCCTAGGTGCTCCTACACCATGCTCCCTCTAAAAAAAAGAAGTTAAGTTATATCTGGAGGCAATAATGAAGAATCTATTCCAAGCTTCTTGAAGTCAGATTATGTAACCCATGTAGCCTCTGCTTCAGGTAGGTGTTTCCATTTTACAAGATGCTCCATATATTGTCCTTGTCTGGTCTTTTTCTTAACTCTGGAATCAAGTATCTTTTCTTCTTGTGGCTTGCTCTTAGATGGAAAGGGTACATCAACCATAACCTTCTCAACATCATAAGTATTCTTAGTCTCCTCTGGTATAGGACCTTTATATTTGACTAATATATGCACATTGAACACTGGTGACATTGCCAAATTTGTAGGTAGGTCTATTCTGTAAGCATTCACTCCATATTTTTCTTCGACTTTACAAGGCCCTATCCTTCTCATTTGTCGCTTAGTAGGTACCCCTTTTTTCAGTCTAGCTTTGTTTAAATGCACCATGACTGATTCTCCCACTTCAAACTGCAACTCTTTTTTCTCTTCATCCACTTTGTCTTTCAATCTTTGGGTGGCTTCTATGAGTGTCTTCTTCACCTGATCATGCACCTCTTTCATTGATTGTGTGAAATCCTCTACATGTCCACTTCGACCCTCCATGCTTCCTAAGTCTCTGAGTTCACAAACACCCCTGGGATGAACACCATAGACCACTCCAAAAGGACTCTTTCCAGTAGTTTTGTTCACACTGTCATTGTAAGAAAAATCTGCATGTGGTACTCACTTAATCTCATACATGTCCATGTTCCTTTGGCAAGCACCTCAAAAGGTTACCTAAGACTCTGTTAATGACCTCTTTTTGGCCATCAGTCTATGGATGATAAGCGGATCCAAATGAAAGATTAGTTCCCAATCTATTCCACAATGTCTTCCAAAAATGTCCCATGAACTTAACATCTCTTTCTGATACTATGCTAAGGGGCACTCCGTGGATTTTAGCAACCTCTCTAAAGAACAATTAAGCAATGTAACTAGCATCGTGTGTGGTCTTACATGGAATAAAATGGCTCATCTTACTGAATCTATCAACAACTACAAAGATACCATCAAATCTAGTACTTTTCCTTAGTAAACCAACATTGAAATCCATGCTAATGCATTCCCATGGCCTATTGGAATGGGAAGTGGTTGATAGAGACCAGCATTAGAAGCAATCCCCTTTGGCTTTCTGACAAATGATACATTGTTCCACATACTTCCTAATATCTTTATGCATCCTAGGCCAGTAGTAAAATCTTTGAACTAACTCAAGTGTCTTATTGAGACCAAAATTTCCATTGAGACTACCATTATGCTTCTCTTGTATGAGATTTTTCCTCATGGATCCCTTAGGCACACATAATTGTCCCCCTCTAAACAATAACCCATTCTGCAATGTATAGTCTGTAAACTGACTATGGAAATGATTATTGAATTCTACACATACCTTGTATGCCTCTGAGAAGTCCTCATCTTCTTTGTAAAGATCTTTGAAAATTCCCCTCCTATGCTTTGAAATTGCACTTCTTGAACAGTGAGAAGTCTCTTTCTCAAAGCATCAGCCACCTTGTTCATCTGACCCTTCTTATGCTTGATAGTAAATGTGTATGCTTGTAATAACTCCACCCACTTAATATGCATATTGATTAGCTTGTCTTGGGAATTGATAAAGCTCAAGGCTTGGTTATCACTAAACACCACAAACTCTTTGGGTAGGAGATAATGTCTCCACTTCCTAAGGGCTTGGACTAGGGCATAGAGTTCTAGGTCATATGAGGAATACCTTCTTGGCCTCATTCAATTTATCACTATAGAAAGCTACTGGTCTTCCCTCTTGACTTAAAACAACTCCTACTGCTATATTGTTTGCATCACACTCTAGGGTGAACAGTCTATCAAAACTTGGGAGTACAAGGATGGGTTGGTTGGCTGCTTTTTGTTTCAACATTTCAAACCCCTTATTGGCTTCCTCAGTACAGCTAAACTTAGTTTTCAACCCACCATTAATAGTATCTAAGACTGAGGCACAGATTGCACTAAATCCCCTAATGAACTTCCTATACAATTGGGCAAGCACATGAAAACTTCTTACCTCTGTACCAGATGTGGGAGTAGGCTAGTTGAGTATAGCCTCCACTTTGCTAGGATCCATCTTCAAAGTTCCTTGTGAGACCACAAATCTAGGATAGACCAACTCTTGCTTTAAGAATTCACATTTCTCCAAGTTGATAGCCAACTGCTCCCCATGCAATCTCCTCAACACAAAATCCAAATGTTCAAGGTATTTTTCTTTGGTTTTACTAAATATGAGTATGTCATCAAGATAGACTACCACAAACCTTCCTATGTAGTAGTTTAGCACTTCATTCATCAATCTCATGAATGTGCTAGGGGCATTACTAAGCCCAAATGGCGTGACAAGCCATTCATATAGACCTTTTTTGGTTTTGAAGGTTGCCTTCCACTCATCACCCTCAATTCAGATTTGGTGGTAACCACTCTAAGATCCAACTTGGTAAAAAATTGAGCTCCTCCAAAACAGTCCATTAGGTCCTCAATCCTAGGGATTGGAAACCTATACCTAATTGTTATTCTATTGATTTCTCTGGAGTCACTACATAATATCCACTTACCTCCTTTTTTATGCTAATACCACTGGATCTGCACAAGGGCTTATGCTCTTCTTCACTAGACCTTGATCAAGTAACTCTTGTACTTGTCTTGCTATCTCATTATTCTGTTCAGGAGTCATTTTATAAGCAGCTTTATTAGGCAATGATGCCCCTAGAATGAAGTCAATTTGATGACTCATTGTTCTTTGTGGTGGTAGGACTATAGGTGATCCATCACTAACAATATCTTTGAATTGCTCCAAAATTTGTTGTACCTCCTTGGGTAGTGGTGTTTGTTCAACTTGAAATTCTTCCTTAGGCTTCATCATAACAGAAAAACACTCCTCTTATTTTTTCTTGAGGTCTTGTAAGAATTATTTTCCACCAACTACCAACACATTAGGACTACTAGTTTTCATCCCTTCTTCCTCCAGCAAAGACTGGATCTTGTATGTTATGTCATCCTTTTGAAATGAATAGGAGTTTTTCTCCCCATTATGCATGGATTTCCTATCAAATTGTCATGGTCTTCCCAACAATAGATGGAAGGCATCCATAGGAAACACATCACAAAGAATCCTATCAGCATATCCTCCAATTGCAAAATCAACCCATGCTTGTTCATTGACTAGGACACGTTGTCCCTTATTCAGCCATGTCATTCTATAGGGATGGTCATGAGATATCCTATTCAATCCCAACTTATTCATTGCTTCCTCTGAGATGTTTTTGTCCATTGACCCTGAGTCTATTATCACCTTGTACACCTTACCAAGAATCTTACATTTCACCTTGAAAAGTGACCTCCTTTGATTAGGCTCTTCCTTGACTGGTTCTTTGATTAGGACTCTTCTTATCATTAGATTTTCCCCACTCTCTGAATCAAGATTGATCTTAGGAGACGTGACACTATTGGTGTCTTCTTGCACATAGTTTACTCTTCTTTTTGACTGAGAAGAAGTTGATTTGTTAGGGCACCTATAAGCAGGGTGACCAAACTGATGACAAATGTAACACTTTGTATTTGCAAAAGAGGAACCTCTGCTAGAACCTCCAAATCTTCCTCTACCACTGTTGCTAAGACCCCTTCCTCTTCCATAATTACCTCTGCCACTGGATTCACTTCTCTACTCTGTCAATATTGAATCCCCTTGTGGTCTTGATCCATTATCTCTACCACCATAGTTCACTTTGTGGCCTCTTGTGTCTCTACCTCTTCCTCTGCGTCTACTATTGGCTTCACGCTTCTTCTTACTCTTTTCTTCTACCTTAACATCCAATTGATTACATTTTTGCACTATGGTAGGTGTCAACAAACTTATCTCCTCTTGTATACTCCATCTTAGCCCATTTAGATAACATGCAACTTGAATTATCTCATCTTCTGTACTTTGGACCTTAAACACAATTTGTAGAACTCCTCAGTATAGGCACTCACCTCTAATTCTCTTTGTTTTAGGTTCTGTCTTTTCTTGTGGAGTTTTATCTCATAATCATCAGGGATATAGGTGTCCCTAATCTTGGAAATCATACCCTTCCAAGTAGAAATATGATTCTTTCCTTCTTTTTGTCTCTCACTTGCACAAACTTCCACCATGTTAGGGTAGTTCCTCTCAACCTAGTCTTCGCCACCTTCACTTTTTGTACTTCAGTCACTTTCTCACATTCAAAATGGTTCTCTAACCCTTCTATCCACTCCATCACTACTTTTGGCTCCATTTTTCCACTAAAAAGGGGTACACCCTCTAGGGATTTTCCACTCATAGCTTTCGATGCTCTAAGGAATGGTTCTTCTTCCAAAATGGGATCAGGCTCTGACACTTCATCTTCTACTGCCACTGACTTCCCTTTACCTTCTGTCTCTTTCACTTTTTCACTAACCTCTTCAGCCTTTGCTTCAACTTCACCAAGCTTACTCTCCATCTTTGCCAATCTTTCCCTTAGGAGTCTATTCTCCTCTTCTTGGTCATCAACCTTCTTTGTCAACTTTGTGTTGGTCACCATTCTTGACTCACCCATTGATTCACAATCAGACATACACTACTTAGCCCAAATCTTTTTCTGGCTCTGATACTAATCTGATAAGGAGGCTCCTACCCTAGAGTCACTTGAATCTTCTTAGGTTACCTTCTAGACCTTCAAGGGTTTTACTTCTCAACCCCAACCTAGGAGAACACTCCTTGTTTGCTTCTCTCCATCCCTAGGACCTCTCTACCAAAGGTAAATCCAACTCTTCCTTGAACCTACTAGGGTATGTTCACTCAAATCCACTCTAAGCACTTGTCAGCTATATTGCAGGATTGTATTGGTTGTAATTCATCTTAGTTCAATCCATCTTGAGGGTCTTTTACCATGGTTCAATCACCCATTTCAATCGAGTTCAAGAATCACTGGTTCTAAGGGCTAGTAGCCCTATTAGCCCTAATTAGGCCCCTAAAGTTTTAATAACTTTAAAAATTCTCAAAGGAGCCCCCAAACCAATCACTAATCCTGACACCCTTTTGGAAAACTTACAATATTTTTAGGGTTTGTGGTCACCAAGGTGTTTGTACAATACCTTTTCCAAACAGGAACAATTTCCTTAAAAATAGGGCTAGTTGCATTCTCTTAAGGCATTTGTTGATGAAATGGATTCATCAACTCCTAACATTGGTTCTAGGGATTTTTCAATACCCTCACAACACCCTCCAATCATTGGATCCCTCAATCCAATCCAATCCAATCCTCCCTTCAATCACTGACTATCACCAAATTGCTCTTATTTGGGTACACACTGTCTCGCCTAGGGAAAGCTCCCAAAATTAGCAAACAACATCTCCTGCAACTGTACAAAAAGGAAAAGAATTTGTAAGGGTTCCAATTTACATCCTCCATGAGCCATAAAGATCCCATGGTGGGAAGTCATCATGGAACCATATTTACACAAATAAACCCTTACACTGTTAGTGAACAGTCCAAGAAGGGTTTTATTTTATTCAAGCACACAAAACTATACAAGAACTCAAAAGGACTAGTTACAAGGTAAGAAAACAATAATATGCAACTACTCTACACATTAAAACAAGTGATTCAATCCATGTTCAAGGTTTGCTAATTGAATCTTGTAAAATTGTGCACAATATAGTAAAATGTCACCAACTCCTTGGGAATTCAACCAAAATTTGTCCAACCTTTGTACAATCATTGGAAAACCCTTATATAGGTCCCATTTACTCATAATAACCAACTAAGCTGACCCATAACTGTTATTAGAGCATTTTGCACTTTTTTGTCCAAATGTTATCAAGCAACATTTGAAAGTTATAAAAGTTGCTCAAGCAACTTTTACATCTTTTACAATTTCATAGCCTTGACCCAATGAGTGGGTGCCACAAGGCTTCTAACCTCACCCTAGACCTAATTACACTTCAAATAGGTCTATCTAAGCACTCTAGGTGTCATTTCCACATATTGCCCTATTTTGGCTTCCACAACATAAATGGGGTCTCTTGGACCAATTTGACCACAACAAAAACACCACACTACATAGAAAACCCAACATAAACCTAACACAACCTTATTTATATATATGGCCCTAAATAGGTCTTTCACATCAAAATCTTAATGTTACCCAATCCTAGCCCCTAGGTGCTCCTGCACCACCTCTCATCAAGATTAGTGTAGGAAGTTGTTTCGCTACTTAACTTATTTACAATAGGAAACAATGAGGGCTTCATTGGCTTCCTAAAATGAATAAGATTAGCTTCATCAAGCTTCGCAAGACCTCTGAGAATGCTATTCTCTAAGGTACATATTTTGGCAACACATGATGTCACACTAGACTTTCATAAACCCTTATTGCGGTAATATTGGTATGAAGATCCTCCCAAATTATATGTAATCCCAAGATCCTCCCTTCTCGCTGCAGGTCTAAGAAAATTCAACACATCTATTGGATCCTTTCTTATGGAATTGCAAAGTAACTAGGTATCATTAGCACAAAATTATGTTCAAAAATGACAAATTCAGAATCCGTGCAATTTCTATCCCACAGATATGTCCAACATTGGATCGACAACATTTGACCCTCTCTATCTCTCATTTTTACTTGTAACTTTTCATCGCAAAGTGTTTCCCTTCTCCACAAAAACATATGAAAAATCAATGAATATCGTTTGAAATCAAACCTGTTTGGTGTGTCTTTTCCTTGGCAAAGCTCTTATGGAGTTTATCTTACAGATATCCTACATAATCAAACTCATTATTTTTCATTGCATCCAGTATCTCAGCTGCCATACCCGTTATATTCACTAGCATAGAGTCCTTGGCATAATGACCTAAAATTCGAAACTGAGAAATTGGAATTGACTTCCTACCTAATCCCTTCCATCTGAACTTTTGAACTATTACCCTTCTGTATAAGTGAACATGGATCTTGTATCTTTCTTCAAGCTCATCCAGATCAATCTTTGCAGATGAAGCTCTATCCAAACCAAAGTTCTCTGCAATAGCAATCTTATTTATATCAAACATTTCCTTGCCACTTGATGTTAACACTGCTCTCTTACTAATTATACCATACCTCTGCACCACTTGTCTGATGAAATCAACATCAACAAAAATATTGGGTAATGCAACTTTTACCATGTGAATCTCTCATCCATTCCTCATTGGAATCTTTGAATCTTATTTCTTGTACCAATGTTCAAACAAATTCCATCCTACTTCTGGCACTCTGGCATCTTTGACCTCGACTAGGTTATCTACTAACCTATCATTTATACCTTCTAGACCATGCATTGGCAATGATATTCTCTTTCCATCTAATTGCCAACCTTACAGGGAGCCTTCTTACACATTTTTTTAAATAGTTCACTCATAGACTAGGGTTTACGACTCCGCGACCTAAGGTTTTATATAATTTTGGCTTTGAACATAATTTAAATCTCTTCTTTTACCTAGATTTTTAAAAAAACTTACAATTTTGAACCTAGCCATAGAAAAAACTCACAAGATAAGCTTACTTACTAACAATGCATTTCCCTCAATTTTTCATACAAACCTAATTCCGCCTGCAACTTTCTCCGGAGCTTGAAATGACAAACTATGACAATTGCATATGATTGTCGGAAGAAAACAGTCCTAAATATGCAATTTGATTTCTTGTGACAGTCGAAAATTGACCTACTTCTGTCATTTCACCATTACTACATTTGTGTGCGACCTCTGTCTGCAACTTTGTCGTTTCCACAGTTTGAATATTATCTGTTGATAGTTCAGGATTGCGTGCAATCAGATGGTGAAGATTAAAAGATTTGATTTTCAAATTAATTTCAGCTCGCCTTGAACAATTCTTTAATGCTTGGACTTCAGAAAATTTACGAACTGAACTAACAGGTGACTAAGAAGGGGGATGGTGAAGAACAACATGACAACCCTGAAGGTCATAACTTAAATCGACAACCGGCAATTGCAAGTTAGTGAAGAAATATAATGCGAAGGGTTTGAAACTTGAAAAACAAATAGAATACTTGGAGATTTAGGGTTTTTAGGGTTCTAGGACATATCCAATCATACCAAGAGAAACAAAAGGCAATTCTATCCTAAAATCTCAATGGTTCCATCAGAACCAAAGCCAAATGTTCTCTTATGTTTTTTACTTCAAGGATGTTCTTGCCTGCTTTTGTATCCAAATAATCAAACTACTCTTGTTGAATATTATAAAGAAGCAAAGTAGGACCATTTTTTTAATTCATTTTCTTAGCTCTTTGAATGTGTAGTTGTCTTTATTTTAGGGAGTTTAAATTATTTAGTGTGGTGTTTTCATTTCTATTTTAATGTGCTTTACTACTTGGCCTCTTTCTCATATCTTATATCGTGCTTAGTGTTACATGGATACCAAGTGCGGAACTTTATGGATCAACATTGCTCAATACATTCATTCTATATTTCTTGTTTACAAAGCTATCTCAAGTGGAATGAAATCGTTTTCTCATTATTCATGACATCTATATGGAATGGTTCTAGATTAGTTTGTATACATGATCATTCTTAAATAATAAAGAAGTAGTTAACAAAACATTGTTCATTCTAATTTGTTAAGATGACCCACTATGGTCTTAGGTAATTAAATGTCATGATAATTCCTTATGCATTTCTATTGTGGTTCCTAACCTAAATAGTAAGCGTTGTTGCTTGCTAGTTGATTTGGAAAGATATAATAAAATGAAGAGAAGAGAAGAATAAAAAGAAAAGTGAAATTGAAGTAAAAGAAATTAAATTATACAAACTAAACTTCTATGGGTGTTTCTACAATCTCTACTAGGGTTATGAACACCAAGTTGGAAATAGAGCTATGATGTGAGTGAAACCAAAGGTATCTCCACTAGGGATGTGGATGTCTAATTGACAACAAATGAAGGCAAACATTTTCAAAGACTAATAATTGTAATAAATGAAATTTGTGCAGAAGGATCATATTTCACAATTAGGCATGATATAATCATATTTACATGAGCAACTTCAAAAGCATTAAAAATTACTAATTCTAATGCACTCAATTAATATGTCCTAATTTATTTTTGCAAGAACAAATATAGTTTAAATATGTATAATAAAAATTAGATTGTACATCAATATAGAAGTTATGTGCCTTATTTTATTTACTTAAATTATGACTATTTAATTCAAAACATTTATCAATTCCACATCTTATTGTGTGCTTCTAAATAAACTATGTATGTTTTTTGAATGGGCGTTTTGGATTACCCTCAGTGACGAGTGTGTATGATTTTTGGATCAATGTTTTAGATTGCACTCAGCAATCTATCATCAATGATGAGTGCAATCCAAAATGTCGAATCGAAAAACATACACAATGTATCTAAAACAATTGCACATAATACATGAAGTGTGAAAATCTCATACCTGCTATGATCCACAAGTTATTGTGAAATATTTACTTATCAAATACTTATTTAATTCATTTTAACTTAAAATTTGTTATTAACAATATTGTTTATTTCATACAATTCTCAACTTACTATAATTTACACAACAAAACCTAACAAACTTCTTTTTAATTTTTCAATATCAAACTCCAACGTGAAACATTAAAAAAAAATGAAAACCAGAAACATGTTTTTAGATTTCATGACAAAGATTTAAAATATTTTTTTTAAATAGTGCAATAGTAGTAGTTAAACCTAAAATCTTCCATACTGCCTTCCTACTTCCCTCCCGTTTGGGATTGTGCAGATTCTGCAGACCAAAGTCTAAATATAGCCACCAAAATAGTGAGTACGGATTGTTCCAGCCCATCTGCACGGTGTGATGACATAAGCCTAACCAATTTAGAGCAGTTTATCTACTTGGTTACTTGGTAGTGTAAATTAGGAGATCTGATTTGGTCACGTATATCAACTTTTTTGTGCACGATCATGTTTTTGTCCATCGTAAACTAAAGATGAATGTTTTAAGTCAATGTAAATACCTCATTCTTTGATGGCTTCAACTCCTAATCATGCCTCATTCCCAACTGCACCACTCAGTTTCAGAGAATTGTTCTACAAGGATGACGCCTGATCATTTAGGAATTGTTCAAAACAACAGACCGTTTGGACGCCTTCCACTTGACTTGGACGTTCACGCGGAAAAAATAAGCCTTTTTTTAATACATCACTACATATAAAAACACCACAACCTCGTGAAATCACTTCCATCCATTCCATCAGCAACAATGGTGGAGGGCAGGGCACATCAATTGGATACTATGGCTTTTTTAGTTGTTTTGTTGTTCTCAATGGCAGCCTTGGCTGCAGCTGAATACGAACAATATTCATCTCCTCCACCTTCATATTATTACGAGTCTCCTCCCCCTCCACCATCTCCATCACCTCTTTCACTATATTACTATAAGTCACCTCCATCCCTGTCCCTGTCTCCTCCTCCATATTATTACAAGTCCCCTCCACCTCCACCCCCCTCTCCTCCTCCTCCATACTACTACAATTCTCCGCCTCTGCCATCGCCTTCACCTCCACCATATTATT
>MU224443.1:285677-298120 GCA_018584345.1 Thuja plicata
GCCCCCATATTACTATAAATCTCCCCCTCCACCATCTCCATCTCCTCCTCTACAATATTACTACAAATCCCCACCACCACCATCTCCATCTCCATCTCCACCATATTACTACAAATCCCCTCCACCACCATCACCACCACGACCACCACCATATTACTACAAATCTCCACCTCCATCGCCCACATATTGATTGATTGTCCACTAATCAATGCTAAAAGGTAACATTCTTAAAATATCTCATTCTCTTTTAATAGTTATCTTATACAATTTTTTAAAGAAATCTGTAAAATCTGATATGAAGTCTTTCAATTCAATTTGAACTTATCTTGATGTTGAGAAGAATATGTTACAAAAAGCTTCTTTATCTTTTCTGTGTTTGTGTGCAGGCAGAACTGATGCGGTTTGTAGCTCTCAATTCACTCGGTCATTGTCTTCTCATCAATGACATGATGATCATCAAATAAAGATTTTAAAAACCAGATCAAGATTTGCTTTGAAATAAGCTAGATCATCTGTTCTGAGATTTGTGAGTGCTTTGTGTTCTTATAAGAGAAACACCATTGTTGATACTTCTCTCTCATCTCAGAGGGAAACCCCATTGGAGCATGTTCCCTACGGCCTTTGATGGGCCAATTAATTCATTATATCTCAGAGATAATTTAAGATTAATAGTTCATTTATTCACATTTCATTTATGTTTTCAGTTTTATGAAAGAAAAAAACCAGAGTCTATTGAAGATGGAGACGTTTGTTCACTGCTGCAAGTTTCTTGGGTGTTTAATATAAAATGTTATCTGAATATTTAATTAAGTTTTTATAATTTGCTTAATAATGTCAATAAATTGGACTGGGTACAAGTAATTACAAGACAATAGCAACATATGGGTATCCATTCTTTGACCAACATTTCTAATTCCTCAGTAATAAACAAAATCTTAAAAACCTGTATACTTAATCATATCTGCTACACAGAATTCAAATATTTCCTCCACAACATTTACCTAGAACACTCCTTGGACCTGATTCCCAACAAAAAGATCCTACAAAAGAGTTGCATATCTTTCTTTTTAGTGTGATTTGAAAGACATAAGTTGGTTATCCAATTCAATATTTATATGTGATTTGCACCATATAAAATCCTATTGAAGTCAATGCAAAAAGCTCATCCTCGAAGACTGCTTCTTTAGTGTGAAAAAAGCGTCCCTTATTCTCAATGAATTGTTCAAATGTATTGATGACCGATCAAATAAGAATTATATCTGATGTAAGAGTTGTATCTCTGTTCGGACACCTATCACTTGACTGGGTCTCTCAGCGAAAAAGTATGCCCTTATATTTACAGATTATCACATACACTGAACTATAACTGTTGGAAGTAACAAATACTATGAGAGGGGAGGGGTGAATCTGAGAGGGGAGGGGTGAGTCAAAGTATGCTAATTCTCAAACTTATCAAACGAAAAGTTAAGATGGCAACACAAAACAGAATACTAAGAGTCTATTCAAATGCTTGCATCAATATATGACTATGAAAAGAACAAAAGAAAAGAACAAGAGCAAAATGGAATAAGCTTATCAGAGCACTAAACACATTGAACAAATCAACACCATGACTCAGTTTTTGTGCTGAGTGGAAACCCTTGAAATCCAACTAGATTTCGTCATAGGGAAAAAGGTCACTCCAATCCTTTTATTAATCTTAAACACCAACCAATACATCCAATTTAGCAGCCCTGCTGCAAGGAGCTTCAACCCCTAAATTTTTTACAATATCAGAAGGAGGCTTATAAAAACATATTTGCACTAATTTGCAACTATATTTTCATAAACTTGTTTATTACAATATTTCTGATTTTCAATGAATTCACAAGGATCTTCTTCACATTTAAGATCTTTTCTTCTCTATTCAAATCACGAAGTACAGCTTCCTTAATATCCCTGCATCCATATATATGTTTTGAATAACAGATATATATACATATAGGTATATTAACTATAAGTCCAATTGTTAACATAACCGATTATACAAGAGAAATTTTGATCTTTACAAGTAACCACGCTCGATTAAGCAACCATTGTGTGATCATTCAAAACTGAAACACAACCCGTTAAGGGTTTGTTGTTTTTAAAGATAACGAAGCATATAATGCAACATAAACTTCCATAAGAATTCCAGTGTGTTCCTTGTTCGTTAATCTTCAACTCAAGATCATTCTAATAAACCCCAGTTGACGATATAAATAAAATAGCAATCATAGTTGTGAGAAACAAAAACAAAGAGCAACATTTTCTTTGCTGCCGTTAGAACCCCTTTTTTATTTCGTTTATGACCAGCAAAAACCCTTTTTAATTTTAACCAATGGGGATTTTATTTCAAAAACTTATGTACAGCTTAAACCATTTCAATATACCTTAACAAATCATGGTTTAGCGGTTTTAGCTCATACCTGTCAATCTTGCTAATTAAACAAAACAAGTTTACCCGTGATCAGAGACGGTGATCCAAGAAACTGTCATCGACCAAATGCCTCCAAATGTAACTGAATCCATGTTTTGCAATTTTGATAACAAAAGCAAATAGCCTTTAAAAAAAATAGTTTAAGCCAAATACGATGTTCTCCATAGCCCGCTATGTCTAGGACATCTAATAACAAAGCTTTTACATCCTTTGCTTATTCTATCCTCAATGAAAACACATAATAACTTGGAGTCCGTAAACAACACCTTAACCCAAGTCAAAGAAAAACTCATCATATCCACATGTGCAAACTCAAGTGCCTTACTCAGGTCAAAGCGACTAACTAAAGAATAACTTTTAAAACATAACCTCTGCCACGTAATCACCACATGTCTCAACACAACTTTAATGCAAAACCATGTAAAGATAATATGTGTCAAATAAGTCATCAAGGACAAACATTAGCAGGGTCAACAAACTCCCCCTTTGTCCTTGATGACAAAAAACTGCCATCAACGAATCAGTAAGAACTTGATTCATTTTAAACAAGATAAGCATCAAAGTATATCACTGGAAACATATCTGGCCCATTATAAAAAAAATTCCCAAGAGAACTGTCAGATCTGAGATATAATCTTATCAATGAGGAAGCCATATCATAACACCTACATAATCACAGTAAATATTGATAATGCTTGTTTGAGAGCACCAAATCAAATAGTCAAAATGATCAAATAACAACCATGTCTTAATGTCAAAAGAACATTAAGCCTGTAAAACATAAACAGTATCAATATTATCAAGAACCTGTACCACAATGTCAAAATAATACCAAACCAAAAACAAATAATTCATATACACCAAAGATACCACTGAAGTAATCGTCATGTCATACTATGTGTGTATCAAAAACTATGTAAATTTCAAGAACCCAAAGTCATATTTTGTACAAGTACCGAAACCTGTCATCAAAGATCTGTGAATCAAAAAACCATCCGTGTCCAAAAAAACCTTGTACCAAATCTTGTCCAAACCTGTATCCTGAAATTTGTAACCTATAACCTATCCAACCAAACCAACCTGTAATTCAAGCCTGTAACCTGTCCAAACCTGTAACCTGCCCAACCAAACCAACCTGTAATTCAAGCTTGTACCCTGTCCAACCAAACCAACCTGTAACCTGTCCAACCAAACCTCAAACTTGGAACCTATCGAAGAATCAAAAAGACTGGAACCTGTCTAAGAAAATCAACAAGAATCAACCTGATCAATTCCAATCTAAATTTCTCCCCCTTTTGTCATCAAGGACAAAAAAGGTCTTGTGTGGGAGTCATTAGTAAAGCTCCCCCATTCTCAAGATTAATCAAGTTGTAAGGAAGGATTGAGAGAAAACTCCCAATCGATCATGCAAACGAGCAAAAGTTTCCTTTGGAAGAGCCTTAGTAAATATATCATCTACCTATGCTTGTGAAGATACATGGATGAGAGCTATTTCATTTGATGATACTTGATCACGCTAAAACTGTAACTTGATTGCAATATGCTTGGTGCGAGAATGCATTACAGTATTTTTTGATATTTGAATAGCACTGGTGTTGTCACAAAAAATAGACATAGGTTTTGAAACATTAATGCCCAAAACAACTAGTTGATAAGACATCCACAGCGTCTGAGTACAACTAGTTGTGGCTGCAATAACTTCAAATTTAGTAGTTGACAAAGTGACACATTCTTGTTTCTTACTGTGCCATGCAACCAAATGATCACTAAGAAAGAATGGTGCACCACTAGTGCTACATTGGTCATCAACATTGCCTCCCCAGTCAGCATTAGTATAGCCTATTAAAGTGAAATCATCATGTTTTGGATACCATAACCCAAAATCCAGAGTACCTTGAATGTATTTGAAAATTCTTTTAACAACATTTAGATGAGATTCTCTAGGAGCAGATTGATAGCATAAAACCAAACATACAACTTGCATCAAATCAGGCCTAGATGCAGTAAGATATAGCAAACTGCGTATCATGGATCGATATTCACGTTGATCTACAAGTGGGGAATCATCAACTTTAACTAGTTTACACCCAGTTTCCATAGGTGTACCAACAGGGTTACAGTGATCCATCTGAAACCTTTTTAGCATCTCTTTAGCATATTTAATCTATGAGATAAAAATTCCATGTTCAAGCTGAGATACTTGGATGCCTAAAAAGAAGGTTAGAGGACCTAACATAGACATTTCAAACTCAGATTCCATAATAACTGAAAAACTTTGTGACAGTTCATCATTAGTTGACCCAAATATGATATCATCCACATAAATCTCAATAGCCAAAAGATCATCATTTACTGTTTTGGTATACAATGTACTATCCACACTGCCTTAAGTAAAACCTTTAGAAATCAAATGTGAATCAAGTCTAGAATACCAAGCACGGGGTGCTTGTTTCAAGCCATAAAGTGTCTTTTTCAGTCTATACACACGATATGGATATTTAGAAGATTCAAAACCTTCCGGTTGCCCCATATAAACTTCTTCTTCTAGATAGTCATTTAAGAATGTTGTTTTAACATCCATTTGATAGACTATAAATTTCTTAAATGAAGCATAAGCCAAAAACATTCTAATAGACTCTAAACGAGCCACAGGAGCAAAAGTTTCACCAAAATCTATCCCTTCTTGCTGAGCAGAGCCCTTACGCACAAATCTGGCTTTCTTTCTAATTACTTTTCCTGATTCATCTAACTTATTCCTGAAAACCCACTTTCCCCTAATTATATTTTTGTCATCTGGACGAGGAACAAGTTCCCATGTTTCATTTTTCTCAATTTGATTGATTTCATCCTTCATTTCATTTAACCGAGATTGATCTTCTAAGGCTTCAGAAACATTTTGTGGTTCAAAATCTGTTATAAGACAAAAATGCTCAACCATCTGAGCTTGTTCTATTTGTTTTGCCTTTCCACGGGTTATTCTACTAGCATCTTTATCACCAATTACAAGTGTTTAAGGATGTCTTTTAGTAATTATTCCGGAAGGTATTTTCTGAGGTATATCTCCCTTAGAATTTGAAACTTCCTCTTGTTTACTTGAACTAGTTGCATTTGATTTAGTAACAATTGGTTCATTTGATGTTGAGGCAGTTCCAAGTTCTAAATCAGATTCCTCTTCAACATCTTGAATTTGATTTTTCATCATATTCATATTTTCATTGAATACAACATTAACAGATTCAACAACTTTATTCAAGCGCTTATTAAAACACTTATATGCTTTGTTGTTTGAAGAGTAACCCAAGAAAATTCCTTTGTCAGATTTAGCTTGAAAGTTGTCCAGATTATCAGAATCATTTTTAATATAACACTTGCATCCAAAAATTCTAAAGTGTTTAACATGTGCAGTTTTTCCATACCAAAGTTCATTTGGAGTACAAGCAGTCTTTATTCTAATCTGAACTCTATTTAGAATATATGCAGTTGTATGAACAACTTCTTTCCAAAATTTATCAGACAGATTAGATTCATTAAGCATAGTTCTTGCCATTTCTTTTATAGTTCTATTTTTTCTTTCAACTACCCCATTCTATTGAGGTGTACGAGCAGCAAAATATTGTCTTTTGATACCATGTTTTTCACAATATTCAACAAAATCCTGAGAGGTAAATTCACCTCCCTTATATGATCTTAAACATTTTAGTTTTAAGTCAGACTCTTTTTCAACCATTTTCCTAAAGATTTTAAACCTCTCAAAAGCTTTTGATTTTTGTTTGAGAAAGGTTACCCATATCATTCTGGTGTAGTCATCTATGAATAGCATAAAGTATTTTTCTCCATTCAGGGACCGAGTTTTAGTAGGACCACACAAATATATGTGGACTAACTCTAACGGTCTTGAAGATAAAAATCCCTTAGTTTTTAAAGATGACTTGGTTTGTTTTCCTTTTACACATTCACGACAAACAAAGTTTGTAGGCCTACTATTCAGAGGTAAACCTCTAACATTTTCATGTTTGCTGATTCTAATCATATTACCAAAATCTAAATGACCAAATCTCCTATGCCATAACCAATTTTCATCTATGTGACTCATCAGACACATACCTGCATTTTGTTCTTGACTTGTGGAGTCAGATAAATTATATAAATTAATAGGTGTCCTGAAACCATTAGTTATTATTTTCCCTAACTTTTCTTTAATAACACCTCCATAAGAGTTAAACAAAACTTGATGCCCACTATCACAAATCTAACTAATGCTTAGCAAGTTATACTTTAAGCCTTCAACATAGTAGACATCACTTATACCTGAGTGTCTTTGTTTATCATGATTGTTCCTGTTCCAGTAATGTATAGACTTGTTTATCACCAAATTTGACAAAACCTCCTGGATGATTTTCCAAAGCTGAAAACTTATTTGTGTCCCCTATCATATGATGAGAACCTCCGTTGTCCAAAACCCAAATAGAATATTTGGTATATATTAGAGTTGTTTGAACAAGCATAGATTGTTCAAGTTTTGGTCTCCACATTTTTGCAGGTTTTTGTAACTTTTTGCAGGTTTTTGTAACATTTTGCAGTACTTAGAAGTGTGGCCATAATTGATGACATGTAAAACATCTTATGTCTCTAATAAAGCCAAAAGACTGTACATGACCAAACATAGGAACTCTAGCAAATCTGCAAGTATTTACTTTATGCCCAAATAGATTACAAAAATTACAATAGCCATGGAAAAATCTATTATTAGGTGTAATGGGGAAAATGTAGATCTTTAGATAGGGTTTAGGACAATGAAGATTTGCACATAAAAGAGACCCTATGCCATATTTAACCACTTACATTTAATTGTAATGATAAGGAATGTAGATCTGGAAATGTTTGCAAAGGATAATGGAATAAAATGCATACCTCCGGTGAAGAATCTGCTAAAATCCCTGTCAAACGGTCTCAAAAACTGTTGATTTTCGCATTCATGAACCGAAATTGTTACATCTAAAAAATCCAGAAATATTTTTCTTTTCTGAGTTAGGTCGACCTTGACCTCTTTATAGAGGCGCAATTGTACCCCAAAATGTCGACCTTGACCTGCACTGCTCCGACGGAAATTATGTTCGTGGATCCTGAAAGTTGGCCGAAAAGGGTATCCAAATATGCTCTTAGATTCGTTGTCATGTACCTGTACCTATACTTGTACCTATAAGAAAAATAGTTTTATTTGTTGGGGGGAGGGGTTTGTCTTGGTCAAACCCCAATTTTGAAATTAAACTTAAAGTATAATTGAAATTGCATAAATAAACAAAGTAAATAAACGAATTCACCTTGCTTGTATAGAAACCCTTGTGGAGGATTCGAATCCTTGGATCCACAAGTATGTATGTGCCAAATGAATGTAGAATGTAGAATGTAGGATGTAGGATGTCTCAAATCAATTGCTTTTAGATCTTCAACACCAATCTTGAATGGATCTTGGAATAGGAAGAAGCTTGCATGGATGTGGATGGAAAAATCTTCAACAAGAGGGATCCATAGAGCTTTGAATCCTTCCATGACTACCAATGGATCTCCTTGATGAATTAAATTCTTGATTTCTTATAGAACAATGGATGCTTGAGAGTAGACTTGTTATCCTTCGTTTGTTATTGTGGTCATTGCATATCTTGTCTTAGAGAAAATGAGAGGAAAAAGGCTTCCTTAAATACAAGTCTAGGGCACAATCTTCCAGAGAGGCTGACATAGGAGAATTAAATTCCAATTAGGCCTATACCCCTAGAAGTGGACCTATATTAAATATATTTTCAAGAGTCGTTACTTTGAAACCTGAAACAGCCAACCCGAAAGCAGGAAACAATTCTTTTCAAACCCCGAGATCCTGAAATTTGGACCCTAGGTCAAGGTCAAGGTCGACCCTGACCTAGGTCAGGGTCAAGGTCGACCTTGACCTAGAAGGTCAAGCTTGACCCTGAGGTCAAGAATCTCAGAATCACAGAGCAGAATGCCAGAAAAGGTAGGAGAAAAGTGAAAAATAGGGCAGAATCAGGGGGAAAAAGCAGATCCAAGTCAAAGACCCATTCAAGGCGCTTGACATGACCCCAAACCACTTACTCGGAGAGCTAAACCAGTCCTAAATGGAAGTGCTTCCATTTTTTGACAATATATTTAGCCCCCACTTTAGCAAGAGTATGGACTCGATGCAAACTCTTGGTAAAGCAGATCATAAAGAAAAGATAATCTTATTGAAATCAAAGGGAGAAAGAAATCCTCAAGTCCCTAGGGACTCAATTCCTTGTCAACCCCAAGATTACAATAGGAGAGAAACCACCAGTCAAAGAAAAGAAGAGAGAGGAGTGGCTAGCTCGCCCAGTAAGATGTGTGTATCTCACTGTGAACCACAAAAGGACAGGACAACCCACCAAGAAAGAACTTGATAGTTGCCCCATAAAGTTGTATGCCCTCTAACAGCTTTGTGCATGTATGTAGTGCATCTTCTGACGGCTTTTATGAAGTACCCATGGATCCATATCCTTATATCACCATGGAATACATTTGTAAAATGTTTATCTCTTCAAGATTTAGTAACTTATGTGCATTACCTTCTGAGGATTTAGCATATTGAATTGTAATTGAATGTGTATCTCTTCAGGATTTAGCAACTTATGTGTGTTACCTTCAGAGGATTTAGCATGCTGCAAAAATGCATAATATAGAATGAGGGAGGCCGTATATATTCCCCCCCTCCATAAGATGACAAAATACATACTATTTTGACATGTTAAGGAAAGAAAAGGAAAGAACAAGGATAAATCCTTCTTCAACATCAAGACAATATCCATAGACAACACCCAGTCCAAGCCAAGAAGGTCACGGCTCCTATGAGGCCATGGAAGGGACGAATGCAAAGAGATATCATGCAAGAAGTGAAATTGTAACCCCTGTGAGGGATAGCACACTATTTAGTTTCCAAGGTGAGAGATTTATCAACCATGGAAACCCAATGTCAAACAATGAAATAGGTTATGATCAAGGACATAGATCCTCAATGCAAACCAAAATTTTAATGTATGATTGGATATCACATAGTAGATAGATATTGCTTAACCAAGGGAAAACTGGATCCCGGAAAGACAGAAAAGAAGGAGATGGCATCCTTGCCCCCCAAGCGTAGGAACAAGGATGAAAGGGGACCTATTATATTGCTCACAACACTATGCAAGACAACAAACCCCCAAGGATTAGGCTAACATTGTTTATATAATGTGGAGCTCCATAATAGGAACATAAATGTTATTTAGAGAAAACAGGATTGAAATACAACTCATTGCCACATGATATATAAATAAATTTACTATCAATGAGTTGCCTAATCTTATAATGTAAAGCTTGACATTCATTAGTAGAGTGATCATGAAATCTATGATATAAACAAAAAGGAAGAGGCTTCAAGTGTGGACTGCGTTTCTTTTTGTGTTTAGGTCTAGTAATCATCATAGCACGAAGGAGTTTAGGCAAAAGAACTTCTTGGTCAAATTCCTTCATAGGGTCTGTTGGTTGTATTTCCTGTTTTTGCTAGTTCTCCTGGTTCCTTGTCCTGCTCTCTGAGTTCTGAGGTGCTCATTTCAGCTATCTCTCGTGCATTGTGCCCTTACCTCTACCATGTTTCAGGTTTTCAAGTCTAATACCTTGCTCAATTGCAAAAACCCTGAAAACCCTAGGCTATCCAAGTATTAAACGATGAAAATAAACCCTAAGTCATGGCGTTATTTTTCGTCGTTACTTTTTCATTCACTTAAGGCATGTGTTTTAATTCAAGTCGCCTCGTCGCGTTACCCCAGCCGAATATTCCAAATGTCTTCCCGACTTTTCTTTTTCCTTGTGTCGCGTAGTCTCGTTTAAAATCAGGATATTCCTTCAGTGTTCCGAGACTCAGCGATTTCTTTTAGTCGGGTAGTCGCAAGATAGTTGTATTATAAAGCCTTGTAAAGATGGGACCCATTATTAGTCGGGTGATCGCGGGAAGTTCTCAACAGTTATGAAAGTGTTCTCATACTTCGCGATTACTTCATGTCGCGTTATCGCCAAATGAGTCAAAGCTAACAGTTAAGTCAGGCCTTCAGTCGCGTGGTCTCGGAATAGAACAACGGTTAAGAGATTTCAGTTCAGACTACGCGACTAACCGTTTGAAGTTTGCAGTATTGCTTAGTCGGGATGTCGCCAGAACAGGATAATGCTTCAGTTTTCTGTTATGTAGTAGGAGGACCAATGATTGAGTGACATATGTCATAAGGCAAGTGGGTTATCGCGTGATCGCGAGAAGGAGGAAATGGACTCAGTGACTTCGAGACTAAGGTGTTTTCCCTTCTGTCACGATGTCTGGAAATGATTTAAGGGCATGTAGAAACATTGAGCGATTTTGCGACAGCCGTCAGATGAAAGAATCAGAAGATCCAACGGTGGTCGCGAAGTCTGAGAAGAAAAGTGCCCCAAGAGAAAAGTCCTCCCGACTTGGTGATTAGGGTATGTCGCGAAGTTGTCAGAAGTAAAAAGGGGGCGCTTGTAACATGTTAAGGTAAAGTCGAATGCTTAGGGCAGTTATCTCCCGACTGGCCGACTAGGCATTGTCACGAAGTCTTGAAACAGAAATTAAACACTCAGCGACAAGGAGATAACTGAGAAGGTTAATGGTAACGGCTAGTCGCGAAGTTTCAGAAAGAATGGTGAGTTACTGTTAACTGTAAGCGACTTTGATTTCAGTTATGTCACGTGATCGCCAGATGATCACTTGGGTTAGCCAAAGTTAAGAAAGCACATTATCGCCAAGTCTTGAGATGGAACCATGGTTAATAACAAAGGCCTGCGACAAAGAGACTTAATGCAGTCGCGCAGTCGCTTGATTACAAGATCTAAAAAATAGCAGCAGGTTTTTGATGTGACAGAGTAAATCTCTCGGCAACCAATCACAGGCTCGTATTTTGATTACTGAGAAAAAAGGGTAGCTGAGATGTGAGACAGACAACGAATTAGAATGTGACATGTTAGCTTTCTTAAACGTTATATGATTTCTCTGAGGATTCATTTTTGAAAATTTGATTTCCTGTCAACTTCAGCAACTACGGCTAGGTTTTTCAAAGTTTACAGCATGTCAAATTAATGGCAGAACTGATGTTTCTGAATTATGAGCTGCGTACTCTGAATGACGGCTATAAGGAGTTGATGGTGCATTCATTCTCATTCACCGTGCTTTCAGTTTTCAGAGCCCAAGTTGCTAATTTTCAGAAGAGTGATATTTTTCTCAGTTTGCAGTATATTCAAAGTTGATCAGAGAAATTCTAAATTGCAGGAGATTGTGCATAGAACAAACAGCTGATATTCGAGATAGATTTGTTTCAATATCGGTAAGGAAAAAGAGATTCAGCATGTTGCAAGGATGAGCAGAGCTGTGAGTGTCGCTTCAACAAGTGGAGGCAGTGGAGAGGAACAGAAAGGAAAAGCAAGTTTCTCTGATGAGTTTCTCCATCTTCTGTCAGGTTCAACGCAGAATAAGAAGGCCGATGCTAGTGTTCTCCTGGATGAGTATAAGAACATTCAAGATGTTGTGACCCCGGGTACAACAGGTTACTCTCTTTTCACCTATTTCTATAAAAATTCTGATAAGCCCATCCCAGTTTCAAACCCTTGGACATGTGGTCTTTCTAGGTTGCTTGTTCCTGATGTTTTCTTAGATGTAGACCTATTTCTTGACCTAGCAAATCACTATGATGCCCTGACAAAGACTATCAAAAGGGATGATGGCACTGCCCTGCTGATTTTGAACAAAAACTCATTCATGCAAGCCTTTGGCTTATTCAGCACCATGTCTATTAAAATTGACATGACAAGGCAAGAGAAGAGATATAGTTCCAAGCCTGGTATTGCAAAAGGCTTATTGCAGAAGCATATGTTAAAAGAATTGAAAAATTACTTAGGTCCTATGGTTGAGCCCTATCCA
>MU224443.1:302411-341751 GCA_018584345.1 Thuja plicata
AAATGAAGAAGGACCTTATCCAGTCCTTAGCAATTAGGCTTTTCTTGTTCCTGAATCAGTATTAGAAAGCATAGTGTTCAAATAGACATTTCAAGCACTGTGGTTCATACAAGAAAAATCCCTAACAGGGTCATCATGTTTTGAAGTGTTATTTGAGATGTTAGTAACATTGATGTATTGTTGAGGATTAAACCCCAATCCATAAGAATGCTCATGCCCCCCATTCTGTAAGGGCATTTGAATTCCCTATTTATGCTTACCACATCCTTGACCATGGAATCCTTGTTTAACTAGTAAATGATAACCAGGACCATAACGAGAAGCCATATCAGAAGGATTAAATGGAACTTCAATAGTCACTATGTCATTACTAGTGGGTTTGACAGATTCATAGTGGGTAGAAGCAGCAACAAAGTTATTACAAAGGGTATTAGAAGTAGAAGAAAAATATCGTTGTTCAAACTCTCTTTGTGGCTTCATAAAATTGAGATCAGAAACCTCATACTCTCCAATAAAGGTAGGATTAAAATCGAAGGTTCCCCAATTATCTCCAGGAAGAGCATTAGAGGAAGAAATATTACTATTAGGAATAGGAGTATTGTGGGTTTGAATATTCAAACAAGGATTTAGCGCATCATCCACATGAAGTGTATACACCATGTTGTTGTGAATAAACTTGACTTTACAGTGAAGGGTGGAAGGAATAGCATGCATCTTATGCAACCAAGGTCTACCCAAAAGGAGGTTATAATTAAGAGGTCCAGGCATAACATGAAAATGAGTATTCAAGATGACCAAACCTACTTTGATAGGTAAGGTAATGATTCCCAAAGTGTTCTTATCAATGTTATCAAAGCCACATGTAGGAACACTGTCAGGTTGAATAGTTGAAAGATCAGCTTTAATCACTTTGAGCATGTCCATGCTACAAATATTAAGCCCAGATCCATTATCAATCAAGGTCCTACAAATGATACTCTTATTGATAGTAATAGCAACCATAAGAGCATCATATTGATTTTGTACTTCTTTAGAAGGTAAATCCTTTTCAGTAAATACAATGTCAGGAGGACCTGGGGTAGCATGCATGCATTGTAAGAAGGCATTGATGTTCTCTTGATTAGGAGGTGGAGTGGGAAGAGTTGCTAGAGCTTTTTACAAGGCTTCATAGTAGGTAGGTGAAGTTTGAAGAAACTCCCATAAAGAAATCTTGGCAGGGGTATTGCGCAATTGGTTTATCAAATCATACTCCTTGCTAGGAAGACAGGGTGGAGGAGGAAGAATGGGTTGAGAAGGTGGTAAAGAATCTAGAACAGTAGGCTGAGGGTTATTCCTTGTATGATAGGAATGTGAAACAGAATCCATGTTATCAAAGAAATCAAAAGGATCTCTAGGTTTAACCTTAATTTTTATTTGAGGACATCCTTTTACCGTCAACAAAGGTTAAGGATATATCATTCTAGGTGTATCAATGTTGCAAATAGTGGGACATGAAGGTAACCATGCACACACCCTATGGTAAAGGTCAATTGAAGAGGTTGTGGAGGAGGATAAAATAGGAATAGGATCAATGGATATCGTATTCGAACAAATTTCATCCTCACTACCATGTACCTCATTAGGGGATCTATCCTCTTTTGCAATAAAAGCCCCATCAAAGTATTCAAAACAAAAATCATACATGTTGAACACAAAGTAGCACTACAAGCATGAAAATGTAAATGTTTTTGTATTTTTAAAGAAATTTGTGATTTTTATTTTTGAAATATAAATGCAAGAGCATAAAAGAAATCTACTTTTATATGCATGTAAGACCTAACATAAAATACAAATCTAACACCAAAAAGAAAGAGTTGTCTATCGTGGGTTCACCAAAATGTAAGATAAAAAGTATGGAGATATTTAGATATGGTTTAGGACAATGAAGATTTGCACATAAAAGAGACCCTATTCCATATTTAACCACTTACATTTAATTGTAATGATAAGGAATGTAGATCTGGAAATGTTTGCAAAGGATAATGGAATAAAATACATACCTCTGGAAAATAATCTGCTAAAAACCCTATCAAACGGTCTCAGAAACTGTTGATTTCCTTGATCCTAAACCGAAACTGTGAGATCTACAAAACTCATAAATATTTTTCTTTTCTGAGTCAGGTCGACCTTGACCTCTTTGTGGGGGTGCAATTGTACCCCAAAATGTTGACCTCGACCTGCACTACTCTGATGGAAATTCTATTCACGGATTCCAAAAGTTGGTCGAAAAGGGTATCCAAATATGCTCTTAGATTCATTGTCATGTACTTGTATCTACAATAAAAATGGTTTTGTTTTTTGGGGGAGGGGTTTGCCTTGGTCAAACCCCGATTTTGGAATTAACCTTAAAGTATAATTGAAATTGCATAAATAAACGAATTCACCTTTCTTGTATAGAAACCCTTTTGGAGGATTAGAATCCTTGGATCCACAAGTATGTATGTGCCAAATGAATGCAGAATGTAGAATGTAGGATGTAGGATGTCTCAAATCAATTGCTTTTAGATCTTCAACACCAATCTTGAATGGATCTTAGAATAGGAAGAAGCTTGCATGGATGTGGATGGAGAAATCTTCAACAAGAGGGCTCCATAGAGCTTTGAATCCTTTCATGGCTACCAATGGATCTCCTTGATAAATTGAATGCTTGAATGCTTGATTTCTTGTTGAACAATGGATGCTTGAGAATATACTTTTTTTTATCCTTTTTTATCCTTCGTTTGTTATTGTGGTCATTGCATATCTTGTCTTAGAAAAAATGAGAGGAGAAAGGCTTCCTTAAATACAAGTCTAGAGAACAATCTTCCAGAGAGGCCGACATAGGAGAATTAAATTCCAATTAGGTATATACCCCTAGAAGTGGACCTATATTAAATATCTTTTCAAGAGTCATTACTTCGAAACCCGAAACAGCCGATCCAGAAGCGGGAAATAATTCTTTTCGAACCCTGACATCTAGAAACTTTAGGATCCTAAAATTTGGACCCTGGGTCAGGGTCGAGGTTGACCTTGACCTAGAAGGTCGACCTTAACCCTGAGGTCAAGAATCTTAGAATCACAAAGCAGAATGCCAGAAAAGGTAGGAAAAAGTGGAAAATAGGGTAGAATCAAGGGGAAAAAGAAGATCCAAGTCAAAGACCCATTCAAGGTGCTTGACTTGACCCAAAACCACTTACTCGGAGGGCTAACCAGTCCTAAATGGAAGTGCTTCCATTTTCCGATGATACATTAGGAAACTGATTTATGTTTGCTATTATAGAATTCTGATGTAAAGTTTCACCTTTTTCAGTAGTAACTCTAGAATGTTGTTGATTTTCAAGAGTGTATACTTGTTTTTGCAATTTACTAATTTCTTGTTCCTTTCCCTCAATGAGGCTTCTCTGAGTTTCAATAACCTTGTTAGCATTAACTAGATCAAGTTGCAAGATTTGATTTGAATCTTCATAAGCAGTTACAAGTTTCTTAAATTGTTTAACTTCTTGAAGCGCACAAAGAAGCTCTTCTTCGAGATTTGTATCTTCTATTTCAACTTCATAATCTGTTTCAGGTTTTTCTACAACTAGTTTTTCAAATTCAACTTTGGTCATAAATAGTGTTTCACAGCCATCACCATTTAACTCATCAGATTCATCTTCAGAGTCTTCTTTTGACATAAAACTCTTCTTTTTAAAATTGTTCAACCTTTTGTTAGGATTCCAGGGTTTTTTAAATGATTTTTCAGATTTATCCTCATCTAAATACTTAGATTTAGATACAGACATTTTTCTGCAAAATGTCCAGTTTTACCACAGCCAAAGCATTTAAATTTTCCTTGAAACTTCTTCCTGAGTTTCCTGACCAATAAAGTTTCAAAAACATCAAATAATTCAAACTCACTGTCTTCCTGTTTCTCAACTTTAAAAGTGGTTTCCTTAGAGGTAGAAGGGGTATTACCAATTCTCATTTCATAAGCAGTAAGTATACTTTAAAGTTGATGCACAGTCATTTTAGAGAAATGTTTCTTTTCTTCAAGAGCAGATATCTTAGTTTCAAATTTTGGTAATAAGGTTCTAATTACTTTAGCAACCACATCATGTTCATCCATTTCCTCACCAAGACCCTTTTGGGCATTTACAACTCCATCAATACAAAGAAAATAACTTGCCACTGATTCATCATTATTCATTTTCAAATCATCCAACTGAGTTTTTAATGTAATCAATTTTGATTCTTTAACCTTTTCATCACCTTGATAAATAGATTCAAGATTGGTCCATACCTCATTTTCTGATTTGAAGTACATTACTTTAACAAATACTTCTTTTGATAACCCGCATATTATTGCAAAGCAAGATCTTTTATCCAGTTCATATTTTATCTTTTCATCTGCATCCGTAGGTACACCATATGGTACATTATATTTGTTAGATACAACTTTCCATATTCTGACATCAAGAGAATGAATAAACGCTTCCATTTTAACTTTCCAAAAAGTATGATCTGTGCCATCAAATAAAGGAGCTCTAGTGAGCGAGGCACCTTCGGCTTGAGACATGACAACTTCCAAATAACCAGGATCAATCCTAGGACAGACCTATAAGGACCCTATGCTCTGATACCAATTTTTGGAAGTAACAAGTACTCTGAGAGGGGGAGGGGGTGAATCAGAGTACGATAATTCTCAAACTTATCAAACGAAAAGCTAAGATGGCAACACAAAATAGATTACTAAGAGTCCATTCAAATGCTTGCATCAACATATGACTATGAAAAGAACATAAGAAAGGAACAAGAGAAAAATGGAATAAGCGTATCAGAGCACTAAATACATTGAAGAAATCAACACCATGACTCGGTTTTTGTGCTAAGTGGAAACCCTCGAATTCCAACTAGATTTTGTCATAGGGAAAAAACCACTCCAATCCTTCTATTAATCTGAAACACCAACCAATACATCCAATTTAGCAACCCTTCTGCAAGGAGCTTCAACCCCTAAACTTTTACAATATCATAAGGAGGTTTATAAAAACATATTTGTACTAATTTGCAACTATATTTTCATAAACTTGTTTATTACAATATTTCTGATTTTCAACGAATTCACAAGGATCTTCTTCACATTTAAGATCTTTTCTTCTCTATTCAAATGAGAAAGTACATCTTCCATAATATCCCTGCATCCATATATATTTTTTGAATAAAAAATATATATACATACAGGTATATTAATCGTAAGTCCAACTGTTAACATAACTGATTATACAAGAGAAACTCTAACTTTTACAAGTAACCATGCTCGGTTAAGCAACCACTGTGTGATCATTCAAAACTGAAACACAACCCGTTAAGGATTTGTTGTTTTTAAAGATAACGAAGCATATAATACAACATAAACTTCCATAAGAATTCCAGTGTGTTCCTTGTTCGTTAATCTTCAACTCAAGATCATTCTAACAAACCCCAGTTGACGATAAACAAAATATTAATCAAGGTTGTGAGAAACAAAAACAAAGAGAAACATTTTCTTTGTTGTCGTTAGAATCCCTTTTTTATTTTTGTTTATGACCAGCAAAAACCCTTTTTAATTTTAACCAATGGGGATTTTATTTAAAAACCTTTTGTACAGCTTAAACCATTTCAATATACCTTAACAAATCATGGTTTAGCAGTTTTAGCTCATACCTGACAATCTTGCTAATTAAACAAAACAAATTTACCTGTAATCAGAGATGGTGATCCAAGAAATTGTCATCGACCAAATGCCTCCAAATGCAACTGAATCCATGTTTTGCAATTTTGCTAACAAAAGCAAAGAGCCTTTAACAAAAAATAGTTTAAGCCAAATACTATGTTCTTCATAGCCCGCTATTTTAGGGCATCTAATAACAAAGCTTTTACATCCTTTTCTTATTCTATCCTTAATGAAAAAACATAATAACTTGGAGTCCATAAACAAGACCTTAACCCAAGTCTAACAAAAACTCATCGTAGTCACATGTGCAAACTGAAGTGCCTTCAGGTAAAATCGACTTAATAAAGAATAACTTTTAAAACATAACCTATGCCATGTAATCACTACATGTCTCAACACAACTTTAATGCAAAACCATGTAAAGATAATATGTGTCAAATAAGTCATCAAGGACAAACATCAGCGAGGTCAACAATAACCTCATGAAAAAAGTGGAATGCAGGGCAGGCCACAATATTTGGATAGTACAACATTTTTTATTTCTTTGGTGCTCTCAATGGTGGCCTTGGTTGCAGTTGAGCACAATAATTATTCATCTCCTCATGTTTATAATTATCAATCTCCCCCTCTTTACTATTATAAGCCTCCTCCTCCACATCCCTCACCTCTTACGCCATCTCCACCTCCCGCTTCTTCACCTCCTCCATATTAATATAAGTCTCCTCAACCTCCACCTCCACTTCCATCTTCATCTCCTCCACCATATCATTATAAGCCTCCACTTCTAATCTTTTTCACCTTCACCACCATCCCCATCTTCTCCTCCTCCATATTACTACAAATCACCTCCACCATCATATTACTATAGATTCATTTATGGATTTATAAAAATAAATTGAACGTGCCATGCATAATAGATGGGTTATTAGATGGGTCATATTAAGTATTTAAGTTTTACTTCTTAACTTTTAAAATAAAAATTAAACTTTGATGGTTCTGCTTTGGGGAATCAGGGTCAGGCGGGTTAGAGATGAAAAAGGCAATCTAAAACTTGCTTATTTGGTCAATTTTGCGGTCCAAATTGCCCATATGGTTGAGGTAGCGGCAACTTATCATGGGATTTAATTGGCCTATCAAGGTTGCTTTGGCATTCTTGTCATTGAGGGAGACACTCTAAATGTCATCATGATGCTATTAAGGAAAGCTAAGCCTGAGTGGGTTATTCATGACATCATCACCAAAACCTGAAATTTATTGTCCAATGTGGAAAATGTTAAAATACAACACACCTTCAGGGAGGGGAAAAACTCAACTGATCACCTTGCTGCTATTGGCATTTCACTGCCTTCATTCAAACATGGGTTTCATTGCAAGATGTGCCTAAAGAAGCTCGTATTTCAATATTGAAAGATCAAATTACACATATTGATTTAAGTACCGCCCCTTGCCATTTTATTGATATAATTCCATGATAGTAAAGGTAATGATTATGTGGCAGAAAGGCTTTTTTGCAAGTTTTTCTTTGTTGCATCAATTTGTTTATTATAAACACTTTGCTCTTTGGTTTTCTTTACTATGCTCTTTCGGGGTCCTCTTTGTTTTTCATTTACCAGGTTTCCATGAGGGAAGACCTCATCCAAACAAAGCCGGATAACTGTGATGAGTTTTAAAAAACAACCCTATTGTTTGGGTTATTCTTGAGGCAGGCAATGTGACAAATTATGTTGAAGGAATGAAGGATTTCAACTTGAATTTGTCTGAGAAGTTGGCTAAAGCTTGGGATAAAGTAGTTTTCACCATTAGCAAGGTTTCTATCATGGTTTATATGGATTCTATTGTGGCTTTGACTGGCCTCGTTGCAGATGGAATGACCCTTCCTAGAAATTTGAAAGGGCATTATAAGATTGACTTCAAGAAATTCTTATGTCCTAGAGAGAAGATCCCTCAACTCTAGAATGACTTCAACAAGGAAGAAATTCTGAGTGGGTGAAAATATCCAGCACTTGTCCTCATGGTGCAGTCAAGGACAGAGGGAAGTCAAAGAGATTTGTCCAATTCTTGTAGCATGAGTCACACAACGAAAACAAAAAGTAACAACATAGAGAAATACGAGAACATCCTTCTTTATTAGTAGAAAATCATATACAATGGATCTGCAATAAGAAGTCATAGGCATACAGGCCTGATTACAATTAGAAATCATTTCAAAATCCTTAGCATTCAGCTACAACAAGATAATCTTATGAGAGATGCCCCTTTAGGAACAAATTCATAAGCTTATAAATCTTTTGCGAGCATCAGGTCGGCCTAGAAATATCACATTTCCCAATAAGGAGAAAACATAATACAAAACAATAGGTCAAGACCCATATCATCAGGATCTACCTCCAATGAAAGAAATAAGAATTAGGATCTCTCAAGTAGGTCAGCCACAAACGTAATATCATCAAGAAATGAGTACTTAAGCTTCGTTGATCAAGAAATTCCTTCGCGAGATCAGAAAACACAAACTGGCTAGAAAACATGAAGAACAATACAGTCTCGCTAAGAATCTATAAGATCTCATGCATGAAGTAACCAAATGAAGCGTGAACCTAGGATAAGGTTCCACATAATGCCATAAACATGATGTAATGATCGCAACTACAAAAGATCCAAACAAAACGAACACAGAAATAAACTTAGAGACTGATCAAACAAGAAAACAAAAAATAAATGTTTTTGGTTGATGTAAGATTGCCAAGATCCCAAGATTCTCTTGCATCAGACACCTAGGGTTGTTTGAAAAGTGATCCTAGATCACTTTGTTGGGGCTAAAGGAAAACCAATATGGTCAACCCCATCCTAAGAAATCCATGAATAATCTTCCACTGGTCTATCCTTCCATTTGAAAAGATACTCCTTATATTGCTTACTTCTTGTACTTCTGCCAATTCCACTATCCAAAATCTCTACTATCTCATCCATCTGCTTCTTAGGATATCATTGTTCAACTTCTGATCTACTACCCTCATAAACATTTGACTCGTGATACTCATACAAGTCTGCAACATTGAATATAGGTGAAATGTCCTTGTCCTCTAGTAACTCCGCTTCATAAGCATTCCCTAAATCAAATTTCCTCAAGATCTTACATGGTCCAAAATTCCTCATCTTCAACTTATTATATGTTCCAACAAGAAATCTCCCCTTCTTCAAGTATATCATTACTTCATCCCCTTCTTCAAATTCCTTATGTCTCCTTTTCAACACTCTCTCCTTATATGTTTGATTCATCTTCTCCAAGTGTTATTTTACCTGAATATGTAATCCATTCATGTGTTCTACAAATTCTTTTGCTTCAGCAGTCCTCTTGTTCTCATGACTAATATCCCTCAATTTTTATACTCCCTAAGGATTAGAACTAGTAACTATCTCGAATGGTGTATTCCCTATACTCCTATTCACTGAATTGTTATATGCAAACTCTACTTGTGCTAAGATTAAATCTCAGTTTCCAAGTTTTTCTCCAACCAAGCACCTCAGTAAGTTTCCCAAACTCTTGTTCACTACCTTTGTTTTTCCATCTGTCTGTGGATGAAACATAGAACTAAATATCAAATCAGTCTTCATATTCTTCCAAAGTGTCCTTCAAAAATAACCAATAAATTTACTATGTCTATCTGAAACTATACTCTTAGGCAATCCATGCAATCTCTCATTCTCCTTGAAAAATAAGTCAGCTACATGTACTGCATTTGTTGTCTTCTTACAAGGACTGAAATGTGACATCTTAGAAAATATATCTACCACCACAAATATATAATCATTACCTCTTCGTGTATTTAGTAACCCAAGTATAAAATCCATACTAATATCCTCGCAAGGTCTAGTTGGCACTATCAAAGGTGTATGCAATCCAGTATTTTGACTACTTTTTGCAACTTGAAAAATTCTATGTCCTTGAACAAACTTCCTTACATCCTTATGAATTTGCAGCCAAAAGTAATTTTCACTAACCAAGGTCAATGTCTTTTCAATACCAAAATGTCTAGCTAATCCTCCACAATGCTTTTCTTTAATCATAATATCTCTCATAGAACTCCTCGATACACACAATTGAATTCCTTTAAATAGCATACCATCTTGAATGAAATAGTCCAATCATTTGCTTCAATCTACAACAATAGGTTCTCTATAAGCTTTCCAAGGTTCTTCAAAATTAGTGTCATCCTCATACAAAGTCTTCAATTCATCAAATCTCAACACTTCAACTCTCATTTTGTCAACAAATTTCTTCTTCTACTCAAATCATCAGCAGCTTTATTTGATTTACCACTCCTATGTTTCAACACAAAGGTATAACTCTACAAAAATCTAACCCATCTCATATGTCTCTGATTCAACTTACCTTGACTATTAAAATATTACAATGCTTGATTATCTGTGTACAAAACAAACTCCTTACGCAACAAATAATGTCTCCACTTCTTCAAAGCTTGAACTATGGCATAGAATTCTTGATCATAAATTGAATATATTTTCTTAGCATCATTCAACTTTTTACTAAAATAAGCAATAGGTCTTCCTTCTTGACTTAACACTATTCCAATTTCATTTCCACTTGCATCACAGTCAACTTGAAATACTTTATTGAAATCTGGTAAAGCTAACACAGGTGGTTAAGTCACATTTTGTTTCAACAACTCAAAACTATTATTGGCTCCATGTGTCCACTTGAATTCTTTACTATCTCCTCTTATTGTCTCTGTCATAGGATTACAAACTGAATTAAAATTTCTTATAAAATTTCGATAGAAACTAGCCAATCCATGAAATGATTTGACTTCTCCAACACTCTCAAGTTTACATCATTCAACAATTGATTTCACTTTCTTGGGATCCATCTTCAACCCTTCTGCAGTTATCACAAAACCTAAATATACCATCTCTTCCCTCATGAAAGAACATTTCTTGATATTTATTAGCAATTTCTCTTCTCTCAATCTCTACAATACTTGTCTCAGATGCCACAAATGATCTTCCTTTCTCTTACTAAATATCAAAATGTCATCAAGGTAAACAATCACAAACTTACCCAAGAATTTATTCAATGCCTCATTCATCAATCTTATAAAATTACTTGGTGCATTAGACAATCCAAAAGGCATCACTAGCCACTCATACAATCCTTCATTTGTCTTAAATGCAGTCTTCCACTCATCTCCTTCTCTTATTTTGATCTGATGATATCCACTCTTCAAGTCTATCTTTGTAAAATATCTAGCTCCACTCAAAAAATCCATTATATCATCCATCCTAAGAAAAGGGAATTGATTTTTCATAGTGATCCTATTAATATCTCTAGAATTAGTGCACATTATCCATTCTCCATTCTTCTTTGGTGCTAATATTGTAGGTACCGCACAAGGGCTCAAGCTTTCTCTTGTCAATCCTTTCTTCAACAATTCATGTACTCATCTATTCAACTCCTCATTCTCTACTAGTGTCATTCGATGTGCTGCTTTATTAGGAAAACTTGCTCCAAGAATTAGATCCATGCAATGACTAATACTTCTCGCAGGTGGAAATCCATCAGGTACATTATCTGAAAATATATCCTCATACTCTGTCAGCAATTCCTTTATTTCCTTAGGTGGTCCTTCTATTCCCAAATCAGACTTCTTAGGGATCAATGCATAACATATATCTTCATTCTTTAGTCCATCCAAGAATTTCCTTCCTTCAACCAAACAAACTCTAACACTGGTACAATTCTCATTCTTAGGAGTCTCAATCAAAGGCAACAATACTTATTTCATCCCATTTGCAACAATAGTATACCTATTCTTTCTCCCATCATGCAAAGCTATGACACTCATCCATAGGCATAATATCACAAAGAACTTCATCGTGATAAGATCCTATCTTCAATTTAACTAGGCATTGTTCACTTACAAGTACCTTATGATCATACTTTATCCATGCTATTTGATAAGGCTTTGGGTGCTTCAATCTCTGTAACTTCAGCTTGTCAACCAACTCTTTGGAAGCTAGATTATCTAAACTACCATTGTCAATGATCACTTTGCAACATTTTCCTTCTACTTTGCATCTTGTCTTGAACAAACTTCTTCTCAGCAATGGCTCTTGTTCTAGCTCCTCATGACATAGGGCTCTCCTTACCATTAGGGCTTCACCATCCTCTGGTTTATTCAAAGATTTAGTAGTTTCCTCCTCTACATAAGAAGATCTACCCTTATTCTCTATCCTTTTCTCAGGATTATATTGAGTACACTCAAAGTCCTGGTGTCCTTCTCCACCACACTTGAAACATGTAGCTACATGATCCACTTCCTCTCTAAAAGTTAAGTCATCTCTTCGGTATGAATGTTCCTCTGTAAAATCAGTCTTACCTTTGTTCTGATTTGAATAAGATCTTCAACCCCCTAAGGTTCTTCCACTATGAAATATTCCACCTCTTCCTCTTTGTCTTTTCTCATGCCTCTTGTCCAACTTCTCTTCAGCTTTTAGGGCATATTGATAAGCTTCATCTACACTTTGCAATTTTACCAAACTAATCTCCTCATGAATTGATGTCCCCAAACCATTTAGGTACCTCAAAACTCTTTCAACATCATCATCAGAATTACCAGATCTGATATCCAACCTATAAAATTCCTTAGTATATTCCTTCACACTAAGATCTTTTTTCTTTAGATTCTGCAACTTTCTAAACAAACTTACTTGGTAATTAGCAGGTAAAAACTTAGCCTTCAGTTTGTTCACCATCATATCCCATGATCTGATTTTATCCTCGCCTCTTCTTTGTCTATCATTCTCCAAATTCTCCCACCATAAAGATGCATGTCCTCTCAACTTCGTGCAAGCATACTTCACTTTTTTATCCTTATCTGTACCTTTATAATCATTTTCATCTCTTTGATCCAATCTAGCAATTCATCTGAATCCAATTTACCATCATAATCAAGTGGATTGAAATGTTGTCTTTCATTCACTTTAGTTAGGGCTTTTATAAATCTATCATCACCTTGTTCAAGTTTAAGTTCGAGTTGCTCTTCACCTCCTTCAGTTGTTTCTTCATTTCTTTCCCCTTCTTCATCACTAATATGCTCAAAATGACAACCTCTTCTCTGGGTCGTCTCCACAGCTTCTAACCTAGTTGTAATTTGTCTCAACATATCCAACACAACTGGATTTTCATCTCTCCTTCCACCTCTATCATTTCCTTTGAGATCCATCTTACACGAATCCTCTACAATTGTGGGTCAAATACTTTCCCTGCCACCCCACAACAAATTAATCTAGGACTTTGCAAGCTCAAGAACCATGATCTACCTCAATAGAAATGGAAACTCGCTCTGATACCACTTGGTGCAGTCAAAGACAAAGGAAACTCAAATATATATGTCTAATCCTTGCAGCATGAGTCACATAACAAAAACAACAAGTAACAATATAGAGAAGTTTGAGATCAACCTTATTTTTTATTAGAAAATCATATACAATGGATCTGCAACAAGCAGTCATACATGCCTAATTACAATCATAAATCCTTACGAAATACTTAGCATTTAGCTACAACAACATAATCTTATGAGAGTTGCCCCTTTAGGAACAAATTCATAAGATTATAAAGCTTTCACGAGTATCAGGTCGGCCTAGAAAGATCACATTTCCCAATGAGGAGAAAATGTAATACAAAACAATAGGTCAGGACCCAATCCCTCAAGTAGGTCGGCCACAAACGTAATATCATCGAAAAATGAGAACTTAATCTTCGCCGATCAAGAAATTTCTTCGTGAGATCAGAAAAAAGAAACTGGCCGAAAAACATGAAGAATAATACAGTCCCACAAAGAATCTATAAGATCTCATGTGCGAAGTAACCAAATGAAGTGTGAACCTAGGATAAGGTTCCACAAGATGCCATGAACACGATGTAAGGATCACAACTACAAAATATCCAAACTGGATGAATGGAGAAAGAAACTCAAAGATTGATAAAATAGGAAAACAGAAAACAAATGTTTTTTTTTGATGCAAGATTGCCAAAATCCCAAGATACTCCTACATCATCTCATCAAGTTTGTCACTCTAGAAGGTAGATTCAAATGCTTTCACTCCCATTTGTCCCTAATGTTAAATCACTTTCATTATGGGATTAAGCTTAATTTTCCTTTATGGATTCTCTCTTCCCTTTCTCAAACTATTGACAATAGTAAGATTAAAGGTGGCTTCCTCTGCATCAAGGGCTCATTCTCGGATTATATAATTTCCATTTAGCCTTCTCCCATGGTTCGGGCCCCAATCCCCCTCCCATTGAGAACCTTAATTTGTTTGTTGAACTATACAATCAAAAGGATGCAAAATGTGCCTTGTCCTCTATTGTTAACACTTCACCCCTAGTTCTTTGACTATAATTAATCCACAAAGAAAGGCTAAAACGAAAAACATGGGAAAAGACAAAAATATGATCCCTGAGGAAGCCCTCAAGGATTTTGAAGATTATTCCATCTCTTGGTCTACAGAGTCAAATTGGACCCTAGTTAATACCCCTCAAAAGAACAAAAATTTGGCCCTTGAACCTTCATCCCCTTCTAAGGTCACTCCCCCCAATTCCCCTATTCAATCTCTAAGAAGTTACCTTGCTACTCACAAATTGCGGATAAGGTTGACAGTCTATGTGTACTTTACAATATAAAAAATACAATTATCAAGTGGTTGTTGGCACATCTCCATACTAAAAAAAATAAGATTAATAAATTAGAATCCCTAGCTAAAGTTGATGCTATGATTGGGGATTGGTCTCAGGATGTCAAAGATAACCATAATTGGGAAGCGGCGATTTATCTCTTTATTAGACTTGATAATTGGGCTTGCATTGAGGAACATGTTAGGGATTAGGGAACTCTATGATTTGATTCCCTCTGAGAAAGAAAAGAAATAAATGTTCTATGTCATTGCAAATGTGGAAAGTAATCAAGTGGATCTTAACAGGAAGTTGAATGAGAATTCCAGTTTAGTAAGGAAATGATGAACAATACCTTAGGATCTCTCTAGATTTTGTAGGATGAACTTGAGCATAGGAGAGCCAAAAGAAACATGAAACAAATGGCTATTTTTGGGGAGTCAAAAGGACCTACTAATTTGGTCTCGGTACATGGAAACTAGAAAAAAAGGTTCTTTTTTTAACCTTCTTAAAGAGATGAATCAATATTGGAAGGAGCTCAACGCCCCTTACTTGTAGTCTATTGTGTTTGAGTTTTTTTATTATCTCTTGGGCTTGGTTATGTTTCTTTAATTTGTTGGTTCTGTTGGGTGGTTAGTTAGTTGGATCTTTGATGTTTGGATTCACTCCTTGTGATTCACTTTTATCTTATCTTATGCTCGATGTAAGGGTTTCAGCCCTCTCCCGGTTCACTTAATCAAAAAATTTTAAATAAATTAAATGTTTTATCTATAAGTTTAGGAAGATAAGATGAATGTCACCAAAACAAATATCTTCATACGTAAATAATTGCATGTACTATTATGTTATCAGAATTATTCCAAAACTTAAATATTAGTGTTAATCAAAACATACCTTGCAAATTATTTTTGCAACTTGCTAGTTGGTGGATAATATAATAGATTTTAGTTTGGAGTGTTAGTCTTTTTTCCTAAAGGGTTAAATACCCATTAAACTTCCTATCTTATGGTGTATTATTTTTGGTAATTGTATGCAATATCATATTGGCACATACATCTCATAAATTAATATGGAAAATATGTTAGACATCTCTATTTTCTTTTATATAATATCAAAGTGTGATCATAAGGTTTTGTGTGGTAAGGGAAAGGTTTTCTTATCTAATCGTGGTTTGAGTGAGAGATTATATAGTAGGATATTTGTTGAAAGAAAAATGGGATGCATATCAAGGATATATGTGGAGATACTTTTAAATGACATTAACTTTAAAATATAGAAACTCAAAATAGAGGATATGCTTGTAGATAAAGGTTATGGGCTATAAAATCTAGATCTATATCATGAGATTTTTCACAAGCCAATGAGGATATTTTAGATAAAAAAGAAAAGTACCTCGTTAGGCTTTGCTTGATATATTAGATGCATTTGAGTATACCTGAAGAAACTATCTCACAATGTTTTAATATAAATTAAGAGACTTATACAAGGCTATATCATTTTTAAATATTTTTTTCCTAACAAAGAAATTTTAGACCTTGATAATAGATCATGGTGGTTCTATGGTTAACCATGTGAAGGATAAATATTGGAATAATGACAAGATTTTACACTACCAAAGAGATCACAATAAGGAGAAAAATAAAAAGATAAGTGATTTAGATTAGTATTCCACCAAGTATTCTCAAGTTGATGCAATAGATATATTTGTACAATCTTGGCAATAAATGCATCGAAGTATGTGTAGTTGATATACAATGACACTTCCTTCAATATGACCTCCATCAAGGGTGGTTTTCAACATATGCATGTATGATAGTGATAATTTGTACTATCATGATGGTTCCCTATCAAGAATAGTTGGTCATAATAAATTCATTTTTGGTAGAATGAAGGAGATAAATGGAGTTCCTAGGTTTAGCATTGAAATTATCATTAGTAATCATACTTAATGATGTGGGTGTAAGATAGTGCAAAAAGCCATGGTATTCAATAAGGGCATTTTTATTGTGTTATTTTGAGCTAATATAAGCACCATTTAGTGTTATGATTATTTTATTTGTATAATAAGAATATCTATAGAATCCACACCTTCAAAAAATCAAAACAAATAGTACAAAAAGGAGTGTTTTACCTACTTATTTTTATTATGTTTTTTAGGTATGTAAAACAAGCTTTTAGTTTGACTCCCAAGATTTTGATCCTAAGATGGAGCTTGATTTTTGGGGTGTTGGAGACGATGAAGGACAACTCTGTGAATTCCTTTATAATTGTTAGGTGGGTTTTCCATGAAATTGAGCATCTCCACCTGAAGTATCGTGCCCTCTCTTCTAAGTTTGAAGTCATGCAAACTAAGGAGGGTATTTTTCATGATACTTATATTTCTCTTGCTAAAGATATGAAGGTGCCCCCAGAGCCCAATGCATGTGCACTTTGGACAAATAAAGAAAATCATGTGATCACCAATTTTTTAAAAAAGAATGTGGAGGCGATTGAGAAGACTAGGGAAATTTTTGATAAAAAGTTTGAAGACATGAGTCAACGGATTGATAAGTGCAACTCCACCCTACGCAAGATAATGAAACAAAGTCATAAGGTGGTCAAGTCCTCTGCTAAAAATATGAAGACTTTGGTGGTTCACCTTGAGGAACTTCATCAGGAAAGGAACATTGTTGATCTTGAATAGGATAAGGATATTGGCGGTGAGGATGTTGCTAGTCCAAGTAAGAGGACGAGAGCCAATACCAAAAATAAATTCTCCTCCATGCCTCAGGACATTATTGATCTTAAAGAGATTGCTCAAAGGATGGAACAAATGGAAAAAGAGGTCACTGAGACCTTTAAGAATCTGGGTTAGTTCTCTTTTGGGTTTCTAATGTAGATTGTTTTGAGATGGTTGTCTGCTAGTTTGGGGTTGGGTCTGTCTTTTTCTCTATTTTTAGCCCTATTTTTTTTTTGGTTTGTCTTCTTTTGTGGCTCTCAATATCTATATCTTTTGTAATTGCTCTATAAAGGGTCTCGGGTCCCTTCAAAACCTTCTTTTTCCTTAATAAAAAACAAGCTTTTAATTTAGAGGTCAAGTTACATTCAAAAAAATGATGTTATCGAAGTAGAAGATTGGCCATATAGGTGTGAATTATATGTAGACCCTCAAATAATATTATTGAGTTGAATTATTGTACCACTGAGTTTCATTTTTATGAACTATGTATATATGGTAAATAGAACCATGGTCAATTTTATTATATATATCATAAATCTTCTAAGCTATTAGAATTAAATATTTATCAATGTATGGTCTTGTTAATGCTCTTTTAATTTTTATGTCTTTATACCATGATTTGATGGTCCTTATAACACATGCAACTCATGTAGAATGAAGATCACTCTACTTCTCTAAAAAATATTTTTTTATCTTGAGAATGAATGAACTCCAAGGTCCTGTGCAATAGATCATGACAATTTTAAGTAGCCAAGTGGTCTATTTGATTTTTTTCCAAGGGGCATGTGTTGATGAAATATTGAGTTTGACATTTCATACACCCAAACTAAATTTGCTAAAAAATTTGGTAAATCTTTCTAGATATGAATAAAATAATTCTAATATAATCATAACATATTAGGATTATTAAAAGAAGAAGTAGACATAAATATAAATATCCAATTGTGTACATAATTTTAGCCTTAATTTTAAAAGCTATAATGGAATCCAAGTAACCTATAACAGAGTTATTAGTATTAAACTCTATCACGATAATGTAGATGCAATATTCTAAGGAATTTGATATAAAAAAAAAATTGAAGTGCACAAAACCACCATATGACGTACATGAATTTCATACACTAACCTAACCTTATAGCAGGCTTTATAATATTTCATCGATTAATTCAACTTAAAGAACATAAAACATAAAATATGTCATCACCAATGAAAATAATGTTTATAATAAAACAAACATGATCCTTTGATTAATTTGCAATGGATGAAGTAATTATAGCTTTCATCAAAATTTTATCTAAATTGATATTTAAGTTCTCTTCCTTTCTGAAAGTGATAACTCTTAACAATATTTTAAAAAACTAATATATACACATCTATCTTGGATGCCTAACAATATCTCTAAAGAGGAAGTTGGCCTATATCCTAAATTGATACCTAGACCCAAAACTGAAAATTTATATTAATTTCTCTTAGGACCTCAAATTAAATTATTCAATTTTCTATGTGGGCCTAAGGAAATAATTACTATAGAGTACACTCAATAAAGGAATGATCTTCATCATGATGAAGTAAATGAAAATGGAGGAGGAGAATAAAAATGAGATTAGCTCATTAGTGTTGCTGCAAGATCTAATTACTTCCTCACCCTTGTTGCATGTGTACTACTAAATAGAAATGATAACATTAGAGAATTCAAAATTATATGACCTGCTTTAATTGGTCGGTGAATATGATTGATTGATTTCTAGCTCACTAATAATACATTCAACATGCAATGACAGAACTTGGATTAAAATATAAGATATAGGCAAGTGTTAAAAGTATCATCAAGCTAGACCACTACATAGACCAAGTATGCATTCTCAACAAAAAGCCTTGTAGGAGAATCCAAGTTCAAAATCCCAACATGATTCATGCTTAAAGTAATGGGACCCATGAAGTGTTATCCCCTTGAAATCAAGGGTGGAGGCAAGTCGTTGGGTGAGTCTAATATGTTTTAACCATGTCTAGAAGGAGCTATAGTGAAAGAAAACCAAACTCTAGACCCAAAGAAAAAAGAGCCAGTCAAGGGATTATAACTAACTCATAACACATACATAAATAAGTATATGCCCAAACTTATGATCCCATAAAATAACATATCTAAGATAACTAAAAAATAGCATAGATGAATATGAGATGGGTGATGAGGATGATGTTGAAAATGTTTATAGATCCTTGGAAGAAAGTGCCAAAGAATAGTACAAAAGTCTCTCATTTAGTAGTATTATTTCTTGGGAGGAGTTCATAAATTTGTTTAGGTTACAATACAGGGATAGGATTGATACCAAGTTTTTCATAAAGGAACTTACCACTTGTAAGCCCCTATTTGTAATTGGCCCAATTTTGAAATTTGTCCATATCCCATGATTCGTACTTCAAAAGTTTATGTTGATCAAAAGAGTTAAAAGATTTATCTCAGAGGCACTCACTATATGTGAATGTAATTACACAAATGACAAACACTATTAGAGCCATGATTACGAGGTTAAAATAGCCATGGTAATTGTTGAAGTTATAGAACGACAAACATTTTGTAAAAATATTGTAGCATATTTTCGAAGTCAGGTACTAAGAATCATCAAAAATACAGTTTAGGAATTATCCATAATATCCGATGTGATTCTTGGACTCAATTAGTGATTAAAAAATAGTTTTTAACTCTTGAGCCTCACATGATTGGAATCGGCCTTTTAATGGCACATGATCTCACCAACTTCACTATAAAGACTATTATCAGACTCATCAAAAGAAAGAAAATGTTTATAAATAAATATCACTGTGAATAGAAGATGGATCCCTGGTGGTCATTATTATAGAATGTTTGGAGAAACATTAGATTTCTCACTTACTCCCAGACATGGCATCAAGATTTGCCAATATTGATGACAGAGAAGGAAGTGTTTGAAATGACATTATATGCAAATGCGAGCACATAGAAAGACTTGTGGGAACTAGAAATTAGAGGACCTGGTATTTTAATGATATTATCTTCCAAGAATTGGTTACAGGAGTGAAAACTAAAAGGACAGGTTCTTACAAGATTCATTTATGGAACTGAACGTTCATCTCACTCAGTTATTTATCGTAAAATTCTTTCAAGATAGTAAGGAGTTCTGTAGGGAGAGTTTTCTTCGAGAGCTTATGCTCGGGAGGAGACATTTTTATTTTCTGATATTGTAAAGGGGAAAACACCAGTAGATTTTTGGAGAGAATTTTTGATCTTATGTACAGAAACAAAAGAGGCTTTGAACTCTTTGATTTTGCTCATGAAATAATAGAGCTATTTTGAAACTTTGTGTTCGTTTGTGCCTTTGTTTGATTGTGATTTTCCTATGTAAATTACAATCTTTCTTGGGTGATTTCATTTTGTTATATCAGACCATGGATGTGTTTATTTTATGAACTTTGGGTCAGTAAGATTCACACAATTTCTGGATCCAACAAAGACCATTATACCTTTATCCTATGATTGATGATGATAGTGATGAAGATGAAGAAGATTTCTCATGTGATTCAGTTAAGGAGAATCTGGTGCAAGTTAATTTCTTGAAGAGTTTCTATGGTGGCTTACAACTTAATTCCAAAAAGGTACATCCTTCTTTGCTTCAAACCCTACAAAATATTGAAGAGAAAGATGGATTTAAAAATAAGTTTCTAATGGATACCCATAATGAAGAGAAAGTTGATCCTTTTCCTGAACCAGTTACTCTAGGAAATTATACCCCTGAAGGTCCTAAGCAAGTTCATTTGTTGAGAATATTTCATGGCCACATGAAACCCATGCTTGAAATAGTTTATTCTCCTTCACTCTAGCAACTTTGAAAGATTGAACAAGAACTAGGGAAAGAAGGTCACTTTATTATTGATAAAACTTTTTTAGAACGTATATCTCAAAGGGAGGATCAAAAAGAAGTGGAGGTGACAAAAAATAAAGATTCTATAGAGGTGCATTATAGTCGAGAGGGGACTACAAGAGAACTCACACAGGGATCTTCCTTCTCTTTAAAAGAATTTTTCCCCTCTAAAGGTATTGATCATCTTTCAATTAATGGTACATTTGAAAAGAAAATTAAAGATCAATCCCATGATGAATCTGAAATATTAAAACGTATTAATAGAAATCATGACGAAGAAATCTTGAAAAGGGAAGTCTATTTAAATTCTACAAGTATTTCAGATGCCTACATTTCCATGAAAGGTTTTACAACTATTAATGTAGAGCCATATTGCATGCTTGCATTGGCACAAGTGTCTTCATATCACAAGCCATATCAAGGTTCTCTGATTTGTGGGTTGATGTCTCCCAACCCAATTTATCAACATGTATAGACCAACAATGTTGAAATATTTGATAAAAAGTCAGAGGCCATTATGCAAGAAAACTCAAAAGTTTATGATGAAGAATGGTTGTTTGGACATCAATACATCTACATAAAAATTATGCATTTCTTTGGTCTAAGTATTGATGTTGGAGAAGTCAAAAGGAGGCAGTTGTCTTTACTCACATCATTTGGCCATAATCCATTGTTTCGCAAAGGGTCATTCTTCCCCCAACTTGTTAATGGTTTCACATGAGCAGCTTGGTGCATCCTTTGAGGTAAGGGGGCTCTTGTTGATCTGACAATTATTCAATTGTGTATTGTCATTGCTGATTACACAAATGTCTAAATTATATTTGAGCACAGTCAGCTCATGCCAAGCACTCTCGGGCATTGAGGAGGACCAAAGTGATTTTTAGTTCTAACCGATTTCACTCGGGCATTACAGTGTTGGTCGGGCGTTGAAGGATTTCAGTGTTGACCAAGTTAAAAAGTTAGTGTCAGCCGACTAATAGGAGTTTATATTTTATGGATAATTGGTTATATGCAACCGATAGACATGAGTTTTATTATTTATTTGGAAGGATATTAAGGCCGACTTAACAAGGCTTATCATATATATATAAGGTCAAGTTTGGATTGATTATTGAGACAGTGTGTGGAAGTGTGTAAGTGATATGAAGAGTTAAGGAGAAATCAGATGGGATTCTGATTGAGGACAGAACACAGAGGACTGCAACAGAATATCCGGTCAGTGAGGATCAAGTATTTAATCCAGAATAGAGATATGAATCAGCAAAGATAGTTTCTTATCAAAACAGGTCAATCCATTGTTACTTTCTAACAATTGTAGCAGTGATCAAAATCTCTTAATAGAGTAGACTTAACAGTCTTTTATAAATCCTCTCACAAGGTGACATTTCTACATTGAAGTGTTTGAAGACCTCTCACAAGGCCACTCCTTACAGGGTGATTAAATCCTCTAATAGGGTCACACCTAATAGTGTGTTATTGTAACCTTTAACAAGGTTGGCTCCTAATAGGGCTCACTTCAGAAGAGTGAAAAATAGTGACTAGTTGCAATTAGTGGTTTTTCCCATATTGGGTTTCCATGTTAAATCTTGGTGTTATCTATGTACATTTCATTTTCTTTATGGTTTATTTTTCTGCAATTAATTACTAAAGATAATCACAGTTAATATCTTAAGATTTGCTATGTTAACCGAGTGACAATAGAATACCTGTGTTAACCGAGCAACAGTGACAAATTTGTTTAAGACACCTAAGGGACTTGAATTTTTTTTTGTGGTAACTGATTCACCCCTCCCCTCTCAGTTACTCAACTCATTTCCAACAATTGGTATCAAATCATGGGTGCTTACAGGGAAGGTTTTAAGGCCTAAGCTAAAGATTAGAGATGTCTTACAGAAGGGAGATCCCGAAGCTTAACAAAGACAATTTTGTTGCATGGAAAGATTTGATGAGACTACATCTATCTACCATTGGAGATACTGGTTTTCAATTCTTGGACCATAGGTATGTGGAGCCACTGAGACATTTGACTGTGGATTAGATGATAGACATGGAGCATCATAACATAATGATGATTGATATAGCTTGTCTCAGCTATTCCAAATTTGATAAAGTCAAGGATTGCCCTACTACCTTTGATATGTGGAACAAACTGCATGATATTCATGGAGGATATGTCAATGTTAAGAGAGCCAAAGCATAAAGTCTTCGAGGTCAATTTGATCAGATGAAAATGAAAGAAGGAGAGGACATTACAAAATACAGTGAAAGAATCAAGAAAAGTGCCAATGGCATCAGAGCTGTAGGTGGAGTAATTGAAGACACAACAGTGGTTAGTAAGGTATTGAGAACTTTATTTCCTATCTATGCAATTAGAGTTTCAGCTATTCAAGAGATGAGATGCATTAATGGTATAACTCTAGATGGATTAATTGGAAGATTATCAGATTTTGAGTTGGATAACTTTGACAATTACTCTCCTAATCTTGGCAATCTTGAGTCTGCATTCAAAGCTAAATTAAACCTTGGAAAGATGAAAGGAAAACAGATTGACAGTGATAGTGATGATGAATCTGATGATGAAGATCTGGAAATATTTGAAGCATTACTTGCAAGGAGAGTTGCAAAAGGAAAAGGATAGTACAAAGGAAGAATACCATTAATTTGATTTTCATGTGATGAAGCTGGTCACATTGCTGCTAAGTGTCCAAACAAGGAAGACAAAGGTGAGAAAAATTTCAACAAGTATAAAGGAAAGAAAGGTTACAAAAGCTACAAAAGCCACAAAGACAAAGGTAAGAAATCTTGTTACATTGGTAAAGATTATGATAGTGATGAAGATGAAGATGAAATGGTTTATATTGCTATTAAGGATGAGTCAGATAATGAAGATAATGAAAAGAAAACACTATATTCTCATATTAGCAAGAATGACATTTGGATAATTGATAGTGGTTGTTCTCACCACATGACTGATGATAAAACCAAATTTGAACATCTTGAGCACTATGATGGTGGGAGTGTCAGTTTTGGGAATGATGAACCCTTCTATGTGAAAGGTAAAGGTTGTATTACTTTAACAGAAGGAATCAAATGTGAAAATGCTTATTGGGTTGAAGGACTAAGGCACAATCTACTAAGTGTGGCACAGCTGAATAACATTGGTTTCAAGGTAGAATTCATGAATGGTAAGGCCAAGCTCCTGGATGGTAAGGGAAACCTAGTTGGAACTGGCAGACAAACAAAAGGTAATCTATTTTATCTTGATCTCAATGAAATTTCATGTTTTATTGTACAAGTAGAAGAAAGTTGGTTATGGCATAAAAGGTTATGTCATGTGAACTTTGATAATCTGGTTAACATAAGAAAGAACAAAAGAGTAAGAGGAATTCATATTCTGAAGAAACCTGAACTAGAAATATGCAAATAATGTCAAATTGGGAAGATGGGCAAAACTAGCTTCAAGAGCAAGAACTACAATACAGAAGAAGTTTTGGAATTGGTACATATTGATTTATGTGGATCAATTGGAACAACAAGTTACACAGGTGAGAAGTACTTCATCCTATTTTTTGATGATCATTCCAAAATGATGACTGTTATGTTTCTCAAAGAAAAATCAGAAGCTTTCCAGAAGTTCAAATGGTACCTTGCCAGAGTTGAAAAAGAAACATGAAAGAAACTCAAATACTTAAGATCTGACAGAGGAGGAGAATTTATTTCTAATGAATTCAATGAATTCTACAAAGAAAGAGGAATCAAAAGACAAGTATCTACCCCAGGTACTCCACAACAGAATGGTATAGCAGAAAGAAGGAACATATCCATTATGGATTGTGCAAGAACCCTGATGATTGAGAAGAATGTTGCTACCAAATATTGGAAGGAAGCCATCAACACTACAATTCACACCTTGAACTGAGTTCAAATGAAGAAAGGTACTGAGAAGACACCTTTTGAATTATGGTATGGCTATAAACCTAATGTTCGTTATTTCAAAGTATTTGGAAGTAAATGTTACTTCTTGAAGGAAGCAATAAATGGAAAATTTGATGTAAAAGGTGATGAAGGTATATTCCTAGGCTACTCGTGTAAAAGCAAAGCATATAAATGTTTGAATATTTCTACTCATAAATTCATATAAAGTGTACATGTAAGGATTGATGAGTTTGCAGAAAGAGGTGAAGAACAAAGCAGTAAAGAGCCTCAGGATTACAGAAACTTTGTATATTATGAACTTGATATTATACCTAAGACACAAGCAATGGTGATTGGACAACATCCCTATCAACCATTGAATTCATCTGCACAAACTCAAACAGTTCAACCTAGGTTGCAACCTGTGCAACACGAGTTGTAGGTAGAATAAATTGAGTCACAGATTGAAGAGACTGAGTCACAGACAGAGGGAACTGAGTTGCAGACAGAGGCACTCGAGTCTTAGACACAGGCACTCAAGTCTCAGACGGTGGAACCTAAGTATTAGACAGAAGAATAGAACAGAACTTTTGAGCATGGGGAACCAAGTGGAACAATCCCAGAATCAAGAAGGAAGGATCATATACTTGCAAAATATGTCAGAAGGCATCATGCACCTAAAAAAATAATTGGAGATCAGACATAAGGAGTAAGGACAAGGAACACAATTAAAGGTACATGTTTTCTTAGTGAAATTGAACCTAGAACTACTAAAGATGCATTGAATGATGAAATTTGGATCGAAGCAATGAATGAAGAGATTGAGCAGATAGAAAAGAACAAAACATGGACTCTTGTACCTAGACCAAAAGATAAGAATGTGATTGGTAATAAGTGGGTTTTTAGAAACAAGATGAATGAAAAAGGAAGTTTCCAGAAACAAGGCAAGATTAGTATGTAAAGGATATGTTCAAGAAGAGGGTATTGATTATGGAGAAAATTTTTCTCCTGTTGCAAGACTTGAAGGATTCAGAACTCTTCTGGCATATGCTGCACACAAAGGATGCAAGGTATATCAAATGGATGTAGAATCTGCATTCCTGAATGGAATTCTTGAAGAGGAAGTCTACATTGAGCAACCTAAAGGTTTTGTAGATCCTAAAAAAAAAAATATGGTTTGCAAATAACACAAAGCATTGTATGGACTGAAGCAAGCTCCTAGAGCCTAGTATGAAAGACTGCATGGTTACTTGATAAGTATTGGATTTCAGAGAACTAATGACAATAGTGGCTTGTATATCAAAGAAGGACCTCAGAACAAGATACTATTAGCAGAAATATTTGTAGATGATATATTGTTTACTGGATATGATGACTTATGCAGAGCATTCTCAGAAGCTATGAGTAAGGAATTTGAATTTTCTATGTTTGGTGAAATCAAATTCTTTGTTGGATTATAAGTTCATCAGATGAAGGATGGTATCTACATTACCCAATCTAAATATATAAAAGAGATACTAAAAAAGTTTGGGTGGAAGACTCCAGACCAGTTGGAACACTTATGCCTACTTGACATAAGTTGTCTAAGGATGATGATTCAAAGGAAGTAAACCAAACTACCTACAAATCTATGATTGGTAAAATTCAATATGTTATTCACACCAGACCTGATATTGCATTAGCAGTTGGTATTGTTACAAGGTTTTCAGCTAATCCTAGAGAGAATCATTTGATGGCTATCAAAAGGATTCTGAGATATCTTAAGGGTACAGAAGATTATGGATTATGGTATAAGAAAGGAGGAAACTTTGATTTGAAGACTTTTATTGATGCTAATTGGGCTGGAAGTGTTGATGACAGAAAGAGAACAAGTGGTGGAGAATTATTTCTTGGCAAGAGGTTAGTCTCTTGGACAAGCAAGAAATAGAACTGCATTTCTCAATCTACAGCGAAAACAGATTATGTTGCTGCAGCAGTGAATTGTTCAAATATCATATGGTTCAAATAATTGTTGTCAGGTATGAAGGTGGAAATCACAGAACAAATTATTATCTACTATGACAACACTAGTGCCATTAACATTTCAAAGAACCCTGTGATGCATACTAAGACTAAACATATTGCAATAAAGTATCATTTCTTGAGAGAATTGGTTCAGGACAAGGAAGTAAGATTGGAATATGTGAATACTAAAGAACAAATTGCAGACATATTCCCAAAACCATTACCTAAGGATACATTTGTGTATCTTAGAGGAAAGATAAGGGTAATTCCCCTAACTAAGGCTCACTAAAACACAGTTTAGTGATGCATCAACTGAGCTACATAACATAATTAATATTTTGATGTAGATATTTAGAGCTTATTGCATATGAATTAGTACAAATAGGTACATTACAACTTCATTGGATATGTCAGTTGGTGTCTTTGTCATTGGTTGTCAAAGAGGGAGAGATTATTGTATGTCATAATATTAGTGATGGAGGGAGAGATTATTGTATGTCATAAAGATTACTGATGGAGATATTGATGATAGAGGGAGAACTTTATCAGAAACAGAGATTAATGTAAGAGGGAGAAATCTATATTTCAGTGATTAAGGGAGTTTTTGGATGAGAATTGGAATGAAGATAAAGACATTAATAAAATTTGATGAGAAATAGAATGAAGCTAAGGAAATTAATAAAAATTTAATTCTTATGTCTGCTGCTCTATAATTCTTTGTATTATGACATGTTGTGTTTCCTTCAATGCCAAAGAGGGAGATTGTTGATGATAATTATTCAATTGTGTATTGTCATTGATGATTACACAAGTATAGTGATGTTTACACAAATGTCTAAATCCTATCCGAGCACAGTCAGGTCATGCCAAGCACTCTCAGACATTGAAGAGGACCAAAGTGATTTTTAGTTCTAACCGATTTCACTCGGGCATTATAGTGTTGGTCGGGCGTTGAAGGATTTCAGTGTTTACCGAGTTAAACAGTTAGTGTCAGCCGACTAACAGGAGTTTATATTTTATGGATAGTTGGTTATATGCACCTGACAGACATGAGTTTTATTATTTATTTGGAAGGATATTAAGGCCAATTTAACAAGGATTATCATATATATATAAGGTCAAGTTTGGATTGATTATTGAGACAATGTGTGGAAGTGTGTAAGTGATATGAAGAGTGAAGGCAAAATCAGATGGGATTCTGATTGAGGAAAGAACATAGAGGACTACAATAGAATATCTTATCAGTGAGGATAAAGTATTTAATCTAGAACAGATATTTGAATCAGCAAAGCCAGTTGCTTATCAAAATAATTCAATCCATTGTTACTTTCTAACAATTGTAGCAGTGTTCAAAATCTCTTAATAGAGTAGACTTAACAATCTTTTATAAATCCTCTCACAAGGTGACATTTCTACATTAAAGTGTTTGAAGACCCCTCACAAGGCCACTCCTTACAGGGTGATTAAATCCTCTAATAGGGTCACACCTAAAAATGTGTTATTGTAACCTTTAACAGGGTTGGCTCCTAATAGGGCTCAGTTTAGAAGAGTGAAAAATAGTGACTAGTTGCAATTAGCGGTTTTTCCCATATTGGGGTTCCATGTTAAATCTTGGTGTTATGTGAGTACATTTCATTTGATTTATGGTTTATGTTTCTGCAATTAATTACTAAAGATAATCACAGTTAATAACTTAAGATTTTCTATGTTAACCGAGTGATAGTAGAATATCTGTGTTAACCGAGCAACAGTGAAAATTTTGTTTAAGACATCTAAGGGACTTGGATTTGTTTTTGTGGTAACTGATTCACCCCTCCCCTCTTAGTTACTTGACAAGTTGTTGGAAAAGGGCAATATTATGGTTGTTCACTATGAAAGTCTTGCAGTGAATTTTCATGAATGATTCATTATAACAAAACAAACCTTTCCTTTAGATCCAAAAGACTTGAAAGATAAATATTTACTCATTTTGGTCACTAGGGCCTAGACGTGAACCTCCCCCCCACTTATTCTCATGCAGTTGGCTATAAAGAAAATTCAAAAATAAAAACTCTACATTGACTAAAATAAAATAATTTAAACTCTTTAAAAACATTAAAATGATAGGGGGATCCATAGACCATTTGTACATTGTTGACAACAAGGTGGTACTACATGACATACTGACTAGTTACGCCTTGTTAGGTTAGCCCATTAGTACCACTTAGTGGGTTTCCATGCTAGCGAGGCTTGCCTCCAATCCTTTTCCCCTATCCATGTGTTTCTTATGACAACCCGACCAACATTTAAAAATAAAAATAAAAATATAACCAATTTAATGCATATATATAAATTTTCCCACCTAGTTTCAACCCTACCTACCACCACTAAATACCACTATCTCATTTACACCATCCAAGAAACATCACCTATATTATCACTAATATTTGCATGATGTGACATTGAAAGGAAATACAAGAGCAATAAATTTAAAAAAAATCCAAAAAAAAATATTGATTGAAGTAATGTTACCATGCAAAATGAATAACTTGTGAGGAATCACCCAAAGCTTGAAGACGAGATACAAGAGCTTTTGAAAGGGGAAAATAAAATAAAAACCCCTTGTGTATTATGAGAGAGAGAGAGAGAGAGAGAGAGAGAGAGAGAGAGAGAGAGAGAGAGAGAGATATAAAAANGAGAGAGAGAGAGAGAGAGAGAGAGAGAGAGAGAGAGAGAGAGAGAGAGAGAGATATTAAAATAGAATCATTAAGAAGAAAAAGAGAGGAGAAGCATCTCTTAAATAGAGACGAGGAGAGGAGTTACAAAGTAACTCACAAATATATGAATGCCACCATTCATAATGTGTGCAAAGTGTCAACATCCTCTTAAGGAAGATAATCTAAAATTCCTTAATAAAGGAATAAAAATAAATGACATGTCCTCACACATGTAGTAGAGGACAAAATACAAGTAGGGATTTCAAAAGAATATCCTAAATTAAATACAAGGGAAAGATTAATAATCCAACACCCGCCTTAATCTTTACTTGGGGAGTTTACATCAATGAGTTGCAAACCCAAATTTTTACAATAAAATTGAAACTTGTCTTTAGAAGGAGGCTTTGTCAAAATATGAGCAACATGATCTTCCCCCTTGCAATATAGAAGTGACTCTTTCTTGTCTTCAATTTGTTCTCTAATAAAGTGGTGTTGCAGAGCAATATGTTTTGTCCTTGTATGAAAGATAAGATTTTTAGCCAAGGAAATGGCACTTTGGTTGTCACAATACAATCATGTAGGATCTTGTTGAGGCAGTCCCAAATATTCAAGCAATCTTATAAGCCATAAAGCTTCTTAAGAGGCATTAGTACATCTTTTATATTCAGCTTTTGTAGAACAAAGAGATGTAGAATGTTGCTTTTTACTATTCCAAGAAATAGCACCTAAACCAACAAAGAAACAATATCCGCAAGTAGATTTCCCATCATTGGGATCTCCACCTAGATCTAAATCAGTAAATCCTTCTAAAGAAAAATCAGAATTTGCATCATAAAATAAACCAACATTAATAGTGCCTTTAATATATCATAAAATTATTTTAGCAACTTTAAAGTGATTTTTTTGACGTTTAGACATAAATATTGAAACCAAACCAACACTATAAGCAATATCAGGTCTAGTAGGAGTTAAATAATTCAAGCTTCCTACTAGTTGTCTATATAAAGTAGCATCTACAAATGGAGTTTTCATATCAATCATTAACTTAGTGCCTAATTCACATAGAATTCAAACATGAGTAGCATCATTCATTTTAAACTTGTCTAGAAGATCTTGAGCATATTTACTTTGAGATAGAAAAATACCCTTTGGGGTTTACCAAATTTACATTCCTAAGAAATAATGTAAAAGTCCTAAATCTGTCATTTGAAACTTTAGATTAAGTTAAAACTTAGCATTAGAAATTTAACTATTTGAACTTGAAGTAAGAATCAAATCATCCACATATAAAATAATAATGAAAATATCATCTTTCAATATGTTTAATATATAGATTAGGATCATTTTTGCTTCTAACAAAACCTTGAGAAAGAAAGAATGCATTAATCTTAGAATTTCATTCTCTAGGAGATTGTTTTAATCCATAAATGGTTTTTTCAGCTTGCAAACTAAATGTTCATTACCCATTTTAACAAAACCAGGAGATTGAGACATAAATTTTGTCATGCAAATCACCATTTAAAAAAGTACTTTTAACATCCATTTTGTGAATAGGCCAATTCATTTTAGAAGCTAAAGCAAGAACAAGTTTAATAGTAGGCATTTTAGCAACATGAGAAAAAGTCTTATTATAATCTAAGCCTTCAATTTGATAGAAACCTCTAGCAACTAATCTAGCTTTAAACTTACTAATTTCATTGTTCAAATTCAATTTAGTTTTATATAACCATTTGGATGAAACCAAGTTTTTACCATGAGGCAAAGGAACTGAATCCCAAGTTTGATTAGAGATTAAAGTATCATATTCCTCTTGCATAGATTTTTGCCAATGAGGTTGAATTTTAGCTTTTTCAAAAGATTTAGGATCATTAGAATTCATAATAGAAGACATCAAGGCATTATTGCAATAATTAATTCTCCTAGGTTTAAGTTGACCCATTCTATCTAAATAATCATCAATTTCTTGAAGAAAAATCTTAAATCATTTAGGATTTCTCTTAGAAGTAATTGAATCCTCACTAGAAGAAAAATCATGAGGAGTAGAGTTAGTATTATCAACACCACTATCACTAGAAGGAATAGAAAGAGATGCATTAGGAGTAGGGTGTAGAGAATGAGGTTGGTCCTTCACAACAACAAAAATAACTTGATTTCCACTAAATTCAACATACTGCACATTAGAACAATCATGTACTCCATTTTCTGTAATACAAATATCTATTGCAACTTTAACCTTGTCATAATAGGATTGTAAACTCTATAAGCTTTATAATGTTCATCATAACCAAAAAATATGTAAGAAGAAGATTTAGAATCTAATGTTTGCATTTTTTTTATAGCTTTATGAACATAAGAAATTGAACCAAAAATCCTTAAATGCTTTAGATTGGGCCTCCTACCAGACCAAGCCTCTTTAGGAGTCATATCCTTGAGAGCTTTAGTAGGAGTTCTATTGATGAGATATGTAACACAAGCCATAGCTTCATCCCAAAACTTATAATTCATATTCTTAGAATGCAATAAAAATCTATCCATTTCAACAATAGTTCTATGCATCCTTTCCACTACACCATTTTGTCGAGGTGTATAGGGAATGGTAAGCTTGTGTTTAATACCAAAGGATTTCAAATAACCATTAAATGCATTAGTAAGATATTCCTTCCCATTATCAGTTCTAAGAATTTTAATCTTAAAACTAAATTGTCTTTCAACAAACATATGAAATACTGTAAAAACATCAAGAACTTGATCCTTACTATGCAAAATATAGATCCAAGTTCTTCTAGAAAAATCATCAACAAATGTAAGTGTATAGCTTGATCCTTGGATGAAGTTATTCTCCATGGGTCCCAAAAGATCACTATGAACAAGGTGCAATTTATGATTTTACCTTCATGATTGACCACGAGGAAAGGGTTCCCTATGCATCTTATCACTCATGCAACTAGTGCATATAATTTTGGAAGGAACAATATTAGGCAATCCATCAACCATATTTGTTTTTTGCATCAAAGAAAAATAATTAGAATTAAAATGGTCAAGTCTTTCATGTCATACATTAAAATCAATATTGGTAAGAAAAGAGTGTCTTGAAGTAACAAACTCATAGAATTTAAAGAGGTTATCATGATCAATTCATGCATTAGCAACAATCTAATTATTCTTAGGATCAATCATGTAGCGCATGTCCTTATAAAATTCAATCCTATAATCTTGACATAACTTAGCAATAGAAAGAAAATTTGATTTTAATTCAGGTACATAAAGCACATCATGAAGTTTTCCATTAGGAAAAGTCACATCACCCAAACTTTCAACTTTACAACTATGATTGTTAGCTAATTGAATAGGAATATTTGAAGTATCGAGATGCAAAGAATCAAAAACTTATTATGAGAAGTGACTTGTTGAGATGCACCACTATCAATAATTAATTATAAAGGCCTAGAAACATTATAGCTACATGTAAATGCATGACAGGATTGAGGACCACTATTATTACCTTTCTTATGATTAGGTCTTTGATTATGTTGATTATTTTGATTCATGGGATTTTTATCATTTTGCTTCCTAAAATAATTATTAGTAACATGTCCATCTTTCCCACAATATGTGCAATGGGGCATTTTATTAGAGTTATTCTTTTGATTATTATAATAATAATTATTATGATTATTATGGTTATTATGGTTATTATAGGACTTAGAATAAAATTTGTTATTGGAATGATTATGATTATTATGGTGATTATTTGATCTAAAATTGTGATAATGATTCTAATTTTTAGACATGAATGCATGTTCATTACTTTTAAGAGTACCAAATTGAATTAATTTTGTCTCTTCTTGAGGTAGTAAATTTTGAAAAACAGCATAAGTTAATTGACTAGCTAGAGTAGGAATAGCAAGTTGAGCATGCACATTGGTAATAAATTGTTGAAATTGCCTAGGAAGACATTTTTTAAGAATAATATGAATCAAATGAATATGAACTAATGTTACTCCTAAACCAGTTAATTGACCTTTAAGAGAATCAAATTTTAATAAGAATTCATCCATGGTTTTAAAATCCGTATACTTGAGATCTTCGAGTTGATCTCGAAGCTGAATTTTGCGAGATTCATTAGTACTATCATAGGCATTTTTTAAGATTCCTCATGCTTCATGGGATTTTGTGCAATGTGTAATTAAAACATATAAATCAGGAACCATAGAAATCTCAATTAAATCAAGTGCTTCCTCATTTTGAGTCTTCCATCTATCTTGGTCGGCTTGAGGAGCAGAGGTAGCTGGTTCAGAAGCTGGATTTGTAGCAATTTCTAACAAGTGTTTGAAGCGAAAAATAAATGAGATATGTGTTTTACATGTATGATAATTTGAACTATTTAACTTGATTTTTGGAATTAATGTAGATATTATTATGAAAAAAATTAGATACCCAAAAAAATATCCCCCTTTTTAAAATGAGTTTGAATTTATTTTCTTAGAAAAAATAAATAAAATTAAATACCCTCCTTATTTAAACGAGAGAGATTAAAAAAAATCTCCAACTTTAAAAAATAATAATAATAGTAAAATTAATTTAAAAAAAAAACTTAATGGAAAAATAAATAAAATTAATATAACTTTAATAAAATAAATTTAGATATTAATCTTAACTCTTATTTAAAAGAAATTTGAATTTTAAACTCTTTTTTAAGGATTTATTAAAAAGCTTTTTAAATTAACATTAAAACACATATGTTAAAAAAAACTTAGTTTAAGAATGCCATCATTCATAATGTGTGTACAAAGTGTGAACATTCTCTTAAGGAGGATAATCTAAAATTCTTTAATAAAGGAATAAAAAGAAATGGCATGTCCTCACACATGTACTAGAGGACAAAATACATGTAGGGATTCTAAAGGAATCTCTTAAATTAAATACAACCAAGGAAAGATTAATAATCTAACAGACATGTACAAATAGGTACCTTTGGCCCATTTACTCCTAATGAAGCAATATTCTTTCAAGAGGTGTAAATTTCACTTAGAATGTCAATTGTTTTACTTCGAGTAGTCATACAAAAGTTCTTGATCACCATGTAGACATGGTATATGTTTCATTCTTTTTTTTTCCATAAGAATTTAGTGTCCTGAAACCAACATTACTCTAGAGCAATTAACTAATCATAATTCTCATGTATGATTTGATTTAATTTTGAATTTTGAATAGGCTTGATGGAGGATATTTATAGTCTACTACATAGTGAATTAGTTAAATCTTCACTTGGATGGTTATAAATAGTTTTTTATTTGCTTGAGCACTTGTAGGAGTTTGAGATTTTTTATGTGAAAATGAATTTGAAGGCAAGGAATTTATGGGAGAGTATTTCTTTAGGAGACATATACAATGGTACATATGATTATCAAATTTTGTGCTCTCCATTGTAGGTTTACACTTGTTTTCAAAAATTTTACTTTGATGGAGTTAGTTACACAAATTGTCTCCTAGTTTGAAGACATGGTTGAAATGTGCATGAGACTTGGATTTTTATTTCAATAAGTGTCAAGTATAGCTACAACAATGGTGATGATTATAGTTTCATATATGTTAATGTATTGATCTTGAGCAGTGACATGACATGATCATGTATGTGGTTGAAACATTATGGCTCTTTATTGATTCATGATTATAGGTAGTGGTGTGGTTTAGTTTTAGAATATTGTTCTTATCTCCTAGATGTGTCTTTGTATCCTTGACTATGGTACTTGATTATGAATTTTTATGGCATATTAGATATGTAGGTGATATTGTGTTTGAGTCTTGAGATCTATACTATATCTTCTTGGGGTATATGCACCAAGATGGTGAACAAAAAAGTGGTCACTCACTGAAAAAAAATTGAAAAATGAGGTAAACACATATGTTCTTTTAAAATTCAAAAAAGCATATGTGTTATTTAAAATAAAAACATGTATAATATTTTGTTGAATAAGCATAACATGTACATTTTATGTTAAACAATAAAAATGTGTGTGTGTTATGCTAAACAATAAAAATGCATATATGTTTATTTGAATAAAAGCTAGAGGGAAAACATGTTTCAGGTCAAGTTTTTAGTTCTTGAAAACACGTATGCATTTTGAAAGCTAATTAGATTTTCTTCTGCATAGTTTATTTTTCCTTTATTGTACTTTAAGGTATATTTGATGTATATATTGTTAGGATATCTGAAAATGGTTTCATATCTCTAGGAGTAATAATATAAATTCTAGAATTTAGGAGATCTTATAATTTTTCACTTAATAAATTGACTAATCAACATGCTCATATCATCATTCTCTTAATATCTCTATATCTCATGCTTTTTGTCTCCACTAGTCTCTTGATTTATTTATTTCCCTATCACGCTTCTTCTCCTCTCTCTCTACCTCTCTCCATCTTACTCTCTCTCCTCTCTCCCCAAGCTCCAAATCTTATAATTTATCAAACTTTTCAAACTTCAATAATCAAAAATCCTCTCTCTCTCTCTCTCTCTCTCTCTCTCTCTCTCTCTCTCTCTCCATATTATATTTATCTAAATTCCAGTCCCTACTCACTTCCATATTTATTTGTCTTTGTCTCTCTATTTCTCTCTATCTCACCTCTATTTGATCCTTTCTCTCTACTTGTTGGCAGAGAGGGACAAAGGAAGATAAGTAGAGAAGTGAGAGACCTAGAGAGAGAGGTATGTAAAGAAATAGAGGTAGGAAGGGAGCGAGGAGGAGGTATGTAGAGAGAGGGATAGAAAGGGAGAAAGAGAAAGAGAGTAGAGAGTGAAGGGTCAAAGAGAGAGGTAGAAAGATAGGTCTAGATCATGAGGGAGAGAGGAGAGAGTGATATAGAAGTAAGAGAGGAGAGAGAGGGAAAGTGATATGGAGACTGATAAGTATAAATATTAGGGGAGAAAAAGAGGGTGAGATAGAGAAAAATAGAGAGGGGAGGAGTGAGGGAGAGACAAAGAGAGAGGGAGAGAAGGGTTTTTAGGTGGATAAATAGAGGTAGGTGGGCAAGGAGGTAGACACATGTAAAGATAGGGAGAGAAGGTTTTTTAGGTGGATAAATAGAGGTAGGCAGGCAAGGAGGTAGACATGTGTAAAGAGAGGGAGAGGGGAGATCAAGATAAGTAGAGAGGGAAAGGGTGAGAGAGATAAGTATAGATGGAAAATGGGAGGGTGGGATGAAAAGATAGGGAAGAAGAGAAGGGAAGAGGTATGTAAAGAAATAGAGATGAAAGAATAAATGAGGTAGGTAGAGAAGAGAGGGAAGATAAATAGTAGCCTAAAGGGTGGGAGAGATATGTTTAGAGTTTGCAGAGAGAAACCTGAGAAAGTGAGATATAGGGGGAGAGAGAGAGTGAGAGGAAAAATGATAAGGAGAGAGATATGTCTAGAAATCATTGGAGATAAAGAGAGTGAAATAGAAATAGAGAGAATGATGAAATGATCTTGGTGATTATTGAAATTTGACTAAGATTGAGAAATAATAAGATCTAGATCTTGGGGAGAGAGGAGAGGGTGAGACAAAGAGAGGTAGAGAGGGGGGAGAAGGAGAGTGATAGGGTAATAAATAGGTCTAGAGATTGGGGGAGACAAAGAGCATGAGATAGAGAGATAGTAGGGGAAAAATGATATGAGCCTATTGATTATTGAAATTGGACTAAGTTTGAAAAATTATAAGATCTCCTAAAATATAGAATCTACATTATAACTCCTAGGGATCTAAAACCATTCTCAAACATCCTAACAATAATAAAATACAAGTTATATTTTCCAAATATATTTTATCCTTAAATGATTTTATTTATATATCCTAATGAAAAAACACTGACTAATACAAACTAATTAGCAATCAAAATGACTAAGTGTTTTTAGGAACTAAAAAGTCAACTTGCGTCATGTTTTTCTTCTAGATTTTATTTAGAGAAAAACATATGCATTTTTCTTGTTTAACATAACAAGTACACATTATGCTTATCTAGAAAAATGCTTACATATTTTTTCATAAAAGCATGTTGTATCATCGGAAAATGGAAGCACTTCCATTTTGGACTACTTTAGCCCTCCGAGTAAGTAGTTTGGGGTCATGTCAAGCACCTTGAATGGATCTTTGACTTGGATCTGGATTTTCCCCATGTTCTTCCCCTTTTCCACTTCTCTTCGGCCTATTTTTGGCACCCTGATCTACAAATTTGAAGTTCTTGACTTCAGGGTCAAGGTTGACCTTCTGGGTCAAGGTCAACCTCAACCTTGACCCAAGGTCCAAATTTCAAGTTTCTGGGGTTTCTAGATGTCAGGCTTTGGAAAGATTTAATTCCTACTTCCGGGTCGACTGTTTCGGTCTTCGGGGAAACGACTCTTGAAATTATATATAAGGAAGCCTTCTCCTCTCATTTTTTCTAAGACTTGGAAGCATAAATCATCAACCAAGCAAGAAGGATCTAAGTGAAATCTAAGTATGAAGGAAAAGATAAGAAGCAAGATTTGAATTAAGCTAAATATCTATTGAATCATTCATCTACTCACAAGAATCCAAGCATTCAAGCACTTTCAAGCATCCAATTCATCAAGGAGATCCATTGGTAGCCATTGAAGGATCAAAGCTCTATGGAGCTCTCTTGTTGAAGATTTCTCCATCCACATCCATCCAAGCCTCCTCCTCTTCCAAGATCCATTCAAGATTGGTGTTAAAGATTCAAAAGAAATTGATTTGAGACATCCTACATCCTACATTCTACATTCTACATTCATTTGGTGCATACATACTTGTGGATCCAAGGATTCGAATCCGCCACAAGGGTTTCTATACAAGCAAGGTGAATTTGTTCATTTACTTTGTTTATCTCTACAATTTCAATTATATTTTAAGGTTAATTCCAAAACTAGGGTTTGACCAAGGAAAACCCCTCCCCCCAAAAAACAAACCATTTTTATTGTAGGGACAGGTTCAGAGCAGCGAATTGGAGTGTAGATCCGGATACCCTTTTCGAAAAACTGTCAGGATCTGAAAATAGATTTTCTGTCAGACTGTGTAGGTGAGAATCAGGAATTCTGGGTCACAATCAGAACTTTTGGGTCACAATCAGAGATTCTGGGTTAGAATCAAAAATTTTGGGTCAAAGGTGACATTCATTTTTGTCAAAGGTGACATTCATTTTTGGGTCAAAATTGACCTTTCTCAAAAAAGAAAAATATTTATGGGTTTTGTAGATCTCACCGTTTCAGTTCAAGATCACAGAAATCAATAGTTTCTGAGACCGTTTGACAAGGTTTTCAGTGGATTCTTTTTCAAATAAGTACTTTTTATTTCTTCATTCCATTATTCTTTGCAAACATTTCCAGATTTACATTCCTTATCATTACAATTAAATTTAAGGTGGATAATATGTGCATAGGGTCACTTTTATGAGAAAAGGTCACTTTTATGAGCAAATCTCCATTGTTAAAAACCCTATTTAAAAGACCATCCAAATTTACCCTTTACATTTTGGTGAACCCGCGATAGACAACTCTTTCTTTTTGGTGTTAGATTTGCATCTTATGTTAGATCTTACATGCATTTAAAATTAGATTTCTTTTATGCTCTTGCATTTATATGTCAAAAATAAAAAATCACAAATTTCTTTAAAAATACAAAAACATTTACATTTTTCATGCTTGTAATGTTACTTTGTGTTCAACATGTATG